>PVKH010006453.1:0-21045 GCA_004027955.1 Chaetophractus vellerosus | reverse complement strand
CTCCTCCAGAGTATCCCACGTGTGCACTGCATCCTCATGATGAACTGGAAAGGCAAGGCATAGCCTGAACAGGTAGGTGTCGGCCACGACCGAGAAGCACATTCCGTGGGATGCCGGGAGAGGGCCAGTGTAATCTATAATGAGGCATGCCACACAGAGGCTGTGGCCACGGGCCACATGCCTGTCTCTACCCCTTGCCTCCTCCTCCCCTAACGGCACCTGACTCAGAGTGTGTTGGAGTTCAGGGCTGGGCATGAGGCAGGCAAGACTCCGGCATGCAGCCTGCTTCATCAGGGTGGTAGTGGCGTCCTCATCACGGAAACGGGACAGCAGTGAGGGCTCCTCTCCAGGCTTCTGCCCCATCTCTTTCTCTGTAAGAGCTCACACTTTCACCTTCGCCTCCGGTTCCCCGTCCTCAGTCCCAGTGGTCTCCCGAATAATGACCAGCCTCACTAACCACGAGATCAGTCTGGGTGGCCTCGTGTGGGTACGCCTCGTTCCAGAATGAGCCAGGAGGATGTGTGCTGGGCAGTGGGAGCCACAGCCTCACTGATATCAGTGTGGCAGCAGTTAGTCAACTCCTTGGCATTCGTGGGGGGATTCTTAAAGTTCCGTTTATTTCTGCCTTTCCTTCAGAGGATGGGGACAGCATACCCGAGGCCCCCACCCGTGGGTTGATACTCTGCCTCGGTTGGTAGTATGGGGGCAGCCCTTCAATCTAGCCCCCAAAGCCATGAGTGTTGTGTTGCCCAAGATGCTCCTGTTCAAAAGGAATGCAAAAGTGGTGAAAAGAGTGGCCCCCCAAAATCAAGCCACCCCACACTTCCCATCTACCCTGCTCGTTGCACCAGAATCTGTGGAGTGAGCTGTTATGTGTTATATGGCACAACAGAAACCTCCAGCAAATGACTGCTTGTTCTTGACATAGCACAAAGGGCCCAAAAGAGCAGGGAAAAGACCCCATTGTGACCGTCTCCTGGGGAGGCCAGCTGCTCAGGCCAGAGTCCTGGGTGGCAGCTCCCATGCCCCACCTCCTCTCAGAGCAAGAGAGATCTGCAGTCTTTAAGTGCTGAGTATTTATTCCCCCAGGGGGAGAGTCCCTGCCAGTGAGAGCCCGCGCCCTGATAAGCATCTGGGGCTGCTTGTTCTGGGTTTCCAGGTTAAAGGTGTGGTGGAGACTTTTCATTAGACCTAGTATCTCCCACAGGCTGACTGAAGTATCTGAGCTGAGTGCAAGACAAAGGGAGGCGGTGTGTGTGTGTGTGTGTGTGTGTGTGTGTGTGTGTGTGTGGTAAGCCAGGTTGAGAGATGACTGCTCAGACTGCTCAGTGTGTGTCTGTGACTCCCCAGTAGCATATATTGTTGACCTGGAGGGATATTCATGGTAAATAAGTGATACAACAAACAAGAAACACAGACAAGTTTCCAGAAATGTGTAAAATATTCCATTTTTAATGAAATCACACAAAACTGTATGTAATTGTATATTATTTACATGTGAAAGATGGAGAAAGAAATAGAAAAATATGGAAAGATGCATTCCAGGCTGTTAATATTTGTTAAATGAGAGAATGGAATGGAAATAGGATATGGGTAATATGTAATTTTTTTCTTTCATGTAAATTTAGATTATTTTACTTATAAGAATAAACAAAATTGCTTTGTAATTTTCCAAGTCTTATAAAATTTAAGTAAAAAACCAAATTATGACAAAGATTTTACAAAATATTTTTGTAATATAAAATAAGAGCATAGAAATATTGAATTGCTTAAAACTGTAAAATGAGATATGCACATGGATATGGACTAGTAAAACTTCAGTGTTTTTTTTAGAGTTCAGAAGTATGCATATTTTTTTCCTCTTTTATATCTGTGAATGCTTGTTTGTGCTAATAATAATAGTTCTATTATGCAAAGTATGTAAAATAGATATGCATGTGGACAAATTATGGAAGAAGGAACACAAAATTAAAATTGTTAGAATGGCCAGGTTTTGAATACATTTTTTTCAAGTTCCTTAAACTTTATGTAATGTTACACTGTCTTTATATTAAAAAGTAACTCATAGCATGTAACAGACTTGCAAAGAAGCATGAAAATATGACCTATAACAGGAATAAAAATCAAACAAATATAAATATCTCTGAAGTGACACAGATAATAGAATTAGGAGACAAGGATATTAAAATAGTCACTATAAAATTATTTCATATACTCAAGAAGCTAGAAGAAAGATCTCAAATCCATAACTTCACTTTCCATCTTAAGAAACTAAACATATAAAAGAAACATGTCAAGAATATATAGAAGAGGAGGATGTCATCGACATGCTGACATAAGATACCCCCTGAAAAATCCTTCCCAGAGACTGAGTGAATATAAGGAAAAATTCTACTTGCTAAGAACTCTGGAGGATGGTCGAGACTGGAGAAGGACTCCACAAATGTTAAATCGAAGAAAAAGACAAACTTTCATAATATAGGCCTTTCAAGCTATAAGTTTCCCTAACTATGCATCCCACAAACTTTCGTATCTTATAAACCATGAAAAACATTATTTTTTTTGGCTTTAAATATTCAATTATTTTAAAGAGATTTAACAATAAGAAAAAAATCATTATGTTTACTAATGTGATAACCATTTATCAGGCCCTTCATTCCTAAGGAGATACATATTTTCATCTTGTGTCATTTGTCATTTACTTGAAGGACTTACTTTAACATATCTTACAAGGCAAGTCTACTATTGATGAATTATTTCAGCTTTTACAGGGTGGAAAGATTTTTACTTCACTTTTATTCATGAGATGGTTTCCCTGGGTGAGGAATTCTAGGTATTTTTTTTCCCAATATTTTAAAGATGTTGCTCCATATCTTCCATCTTCCATTGCTTCCAGTGAGAAATCTGTTGTCACTCCTATCTCTGTTCCAACATATGTTTCTTCTCTCTCTGCTGCACTGTAATATGCCTTTTTCCCTGGCTTCTTCTGATATTTTCTCTTTATCCTTGGATTTTAGCGATTTGATTTCTTCACATTTATTGTGCTTGGGTTTGTTGAGATTTTTGGATCTATGCATTTATTGTGTTCATCAAATTGAGAAAATTTTCAGGCCTTATTTCTTCAAATATTTTCTTATCTCTCTTCCTTGCCAATCTCTCTCCTCTTTTTCAGAACTCCAGTTACTTGGATATTATGCCCCTGGATTTTGTCCCACATTCATTAATGCTCCACTCATTTTATAAAGTATTTTTTTCTCCTTGTATTCCATTTTTCATAGTTTCTACTATTATGACCTCCAGTTCATTAATATTTTCTTCTGCAATGTCTGATCTGCTGATAGTTCCATCCAGTGTAGTGTTCAGCTCAGATACTGGAAATTTCATCTCTAGAACTTCAATTTGTGTCTTTTTTATATCCTTTTGACAAGGCTTCCCAGTCCACTGAATTGGGAAAGAATAATCTCTTCAACAAATGGTGCTGAGGGATTTGGATATATATATGCAAAAGACTCAGAGAGGACCTCTATATCACACCATATGCAAATATTAACTCAGAATGGATCAAAGACCTAAGTATAAGAATCAGGACAATAAGACTAATAGAAGAAAGTGTAGGGCAATGGTTTCTTAGATTTTGCACTTCAAATACAAACAACAACAACAGAAAAAGGTAAATGGGACCTCCTCAAAATTAAAAACTTTTGTGCATGAAAGGACTTTGTCATGAAAATGAAAAGACCACCTATTCAATGGGAGAAAATATTTGGAAAATACAGATCCAGTAAGGGTTTAATACCAGAATATATAAAAAAAAATCCTACAATAAAAATTAAATCGACAATAAAAAGGCAAACAACCCAGTTGAGAAATGGGCAGGAGACTTCAAAAGACATTTCTCCAAAGAGGATAAACAAATGGTCATAAAGCACATGAAAGGATGCTCAGCATTTATTGGGTATTAGGGAAATAAAAATCAAAACCACAATTATATATCATTTCACGCCCACTAGCATGGCTACTATAAGTAAACAGATAACCACAAGTGTTGGAGAGGATGTGGAGGAATAGGAACACTCATTTATTGCTGATGGGAATATAAAAAGGTACAGTTGCTGTGGAGACAGTTTGGCAGTTCCTCGAAAAGGTAAGTATAGTGTCAATGATATGACCCAACAATCCCACTACTAGAGTTTTCAATTCCAAGAAAAATTGAAACTAAGTATTTGTACACTGATTTTCAAAAGCATTATTCACAATTGCCAAAAGAAAGATAGAAGCATCCCAAGTGTACATCAGTTGAAGAATGGATAAACAAAAAGTCATAAATATACGCAATGAAATATTATTCAGCCTTAAAAAGGAATGAAGTCCTGATGCATGCAACATCAATGCACCTTGAGGACATTATGATGAGTGAAATAAGACAAGGACCAAAGGACAAATAGTGTATGATCTGACTGATGTGAACTTATTATCATAAGCAAATTCATTGAGTTAGAATCTAGATTATAGTTGACCACGGGATAGATTGGGTTTAGAAAATGTGGACTTGATGCTTAATTTGTACAAAATTTCTATTTAGGTTGATTGTAATTGTTTGGAAATGGATGATGGTGATGGTAGCTCAATATGGTGAGTGTAATTAATATCACTAAATTATAAAGGTAACTGTGGTTAAAAGTGGAAACTTTAGATCGTTTATGTTACTCAAGTAAAAATTAAAAGGCAAAATATATGACTGTATAACTCAGTGTACCTTATTATAGATGATGGACTATAATCAATAGTACAAGTATAAGAATTTTCTTTCATGGATTATAGCATATTTATGACACTAATACAAAGTGTTAATAATAAGGTGGTGTATGGGAAAAATACCCCTAATGTAAACAATGGATGGAAGTTAATAGTAATATTTTAATAACCTTTCATCAATTGTAACAAAGGTAATGACTTTTAAAAAACAGTACAATTATAAAAATAAGTTCTAGCATCAATTATAACAAATGCCCCACACCAATGCAACAGCTGGTGGTAGGACAGTCTATGGGATCCTGTATTTTATATATGATCGTTCTATAAACCCACATCTTCTCTAAAAAGTATGAATAAGTAGAAGAAATGAAATAATAAATTTAGAGAAGTTAATGAGCTTGGAAACAGAAAAGCATTACAAATTCAATGAATCCAGTAAAGGATTCTTTGAGAATACTAATGAAATTGCTAAATCTGTAGATAAACTGAAAAAAGGTAAAAGAAACAAATTACCAATATTATGACTAAAATGATAAAGTCTCTACAGATATTAAAAGGACAATAAATGGATATTATGCACAACTTTGGGTAATAGATTTGACAACTTTGATCAAATGGACAAATTCCTTGAAAGACAAAAACTAAGTTCATTCAAGAAGAAAGAGATAGTCCTATATGTATTATAAAAAATAAATTTTTCATTAAATACCTTCCCACAAAAAATATTCCAGTCCCTGATGACTTCACTGATGAATTTTTTAAGGAAGAAGTAATTAATATCAATTCTATACAAGTTTTTCCAGAAAATTAAAGAAGAAAAGATACTTTCCAACTTGTTCTCTGTGGTCACCCTTGCTCTGACACCAGAACCAGATATTAAAAAAAAAACAGAAAACTAATGATCCATGGTGATTATGAACATTGATGCAAAAGTTATAAACAAAATTTTAGTAAATTGGATCCAAAGATATATGAAAATGACAATACATCTTGATCAGGCACATTTTTTTTCCAGACTACAATATTAATTTAACAGATTAGCATATAAAAACCAATCAATGTAATTATCACACACATACATATACACAAATATATAAAATTCAATTTTAATTATGTACATAATTATATCTTATTTGTAATTATATATACATGTTATACATATTTAATTTCTATAATAGATACAGGACTTTTCTTCTTGAGTTTGTCACCTTAATTTAAGACACTTATTAGATTATCTTAAATTATATAGACTGATCATTGAATAAACCCAAATTGAAGGGCATTTCACAAAATACTTGACGAGTATTCCTCAAAAAGTTTGATCATACCAGGTTTTAGTGGAGCAGCTAGAATGCTCACACTGTGCTGGAGGTCATGTAAAACAGCACTTGGGAAATTGACTTGGGAAAAGTATATATGTCAGGTCCTTCAAAATCTAAACATTTACCTAACATGTGATCCTGCCATTTCACTCCTAGGTGTTTTCCCAAGAAAAACAAAGTTTATGTCACTATAACACTTTCACATGGATGTCAATTGCAGCTTTATTTGTTATATCCCCAACCTTGAAATGATCCACATGCCCATCAGTAGGTGAATGGAAAGCCAAATTGTGGTATAGTTGTGCAATAGAATGTTACTTAATAATAAAAGGGAAGGGCTGATTAACGCAATGAACCCCGTGGGTGAAACTCAAAATAATTATGCTAAGTAAAAAAAGTCAGATATCTGCAGGTCAGCCTGGGGATGGGGAAGGGTCAGGGACATGGTAGAGGAAGGGATTGGAAATGTGCGTGAGGAAATTTTGCTGGTGATGGATATGCTCATTATCGTGATTTTGACAATGGTTTCACGGAGCTACACAAAACTAATTAAATTGCACGCTTTATTTTATTTATTTATTTATTTAATTATATATCTCCCCCTTTCTGCTTGTTCTTGCTGTGTTCATTTTTGCATTCTTCTGTGTCTGCTTGTCTCCCCCCACTGCGGTGACCTGCCGAGTCAGCTCACTGCACGGCGGCCTGCCTGCTCGCCGGGGCTTCCCCTGCCCGCGGCGGCTTTGCCCTGCCCGCAGCGGCTTGCCTTCTCGAGGCGGTCTGCCTGCTCGAGGAGGCCCCGGGTACCAAACCCAGGGCCTCCCATGTGGTAGACCGGAGCCCTACCAATTGAGCTACAGCCGGTTCCCCAAATTGTACATTTTAAATAGGGTGCAGTTTATTGTAAGTCAATTTTACCTCTATAACGCTGTTAAAATTATAATTCAATTCCTGTTGGATTTTAAATGAATGAAAATTAAACATTTCTGGTCTTCAAGTTAAACATATTCATATCTAACTTTCCTTCTGTCCGGTCTTATATGTCTAATTTCATAAAGGATTTAGTGTAGTAAATTCTCCTTATTTATTGTGGATTTCTGTATTCTTCCTTCAGTTTTTATTTCCTGGGCCATGTTTACACTGTGATCTTTAACTTGCTTATTTTTCTTCCTGTTTGCTGGTATATGGTGCTTGCACTCCCTCTCTCCCTGGACTGAAACATACACACACACTCCTACTTTTATAGAGATGAAATTTGGTTAAGGTTGACATAAAATAAAACTTTGAAGGGAAACTGAGACATAGAGAGGTTAAGTAATTTACTTTAGTCACAGAGCTAATAAGTGGTAGATTCAGAATCCAAACAAGGTCACTTGACTCCAAAGTCTGAGCATTTAATGGTATAGTAAACTGCTGCTCCAAATGAATAAGTTAAAGAAATACAGAATCTTTATCAAAATCTAGCACATAGAAAACATGATAAATTTGTAGTAGACAGTCAATTAATTTTGGTGAAATGCAAGGAAATGTTTAAATTACAAGAAGAAAATTTTAATTGGCTTTAGATCAAGCTTATGCATTAAAAATAATTATGTGACTAGTCAAACTATTGTTTAGTTGTATTCACCTTTAGTAAATTGTGTTTTTGAATTAGGTTTCTATCTCAGTATGGTAATTTTGTGGGGTAGTAGTTGATTACAGAACTCAGGCTCCTTTTTTTAAACATGTCCATTTTTTCTAGTTTTTTTTTTGTTGTTGTGAATTATCATATCCATGGAACTGATCCACCAAGAAATCAGACTCATTTCCAAAAATTTCAGTTTCATAACATTGAGTTTCTCTTAAGTCTGTTTTATATTTTCTACACCATTGTAGTAGAGAAATCAGTAAGCTTTTATTTCGCTAATTAAGTTTGCAACTAAAACACGTGAAACAAAACAGGCTCAAGAGATTCTGACAGCTAGCTTATTTTTCTCCTATTTCAATTTGGATTTTGACATGCATATATCAGTGATCTCAAAAAAGTATAAACTTCTGAAGAGGCAATTTTGTGACTGTTTTTCCTTATGAAGATTTTACTTGTGACCAGAGTTTAGCATGGACCAATATCTAAGAGTATGTCATAGGTTTGCTTTAATACAAGAGCATTATGACATAACTTTATCCATTTTTGGACTCAAATCATAATATTCTTTCCCTTTTAGGGCCATAATAGATATTTCTTTCCATACGGGTAGCATGAGTTACGTTCATCATGAGATGTAAAAGCAATCCCTGTTCACTGCCTCCTATCACCACGTGAGCTACAAAAATGCGTGTTTTCTTTCATTCGGCACCTGTGAAATATGTGAGGAATTATGCAGTGTTTTGTAGAGAAATTACAATCTGGTCAGGAGTAATAGAATAATGATACAAATGATTGCCTTAAAGTGCAGCATGAGGTGAGTTTCACATGACAGTTTATAAACACGTGCTATAACTTAAGCAGTATTGCAATATTTAAATACCTGCTCAGAACAATATCAATGGATATCAGTCTTTCCAGTAAATAGCGTGAGAGGGCTTGAGAAGGAAGAGAGATTCTTTTACTAGTTCACCTTGGCGATGCTTCTCTAAGGAGCGCGAGCTGGGTTGTGAGTATATCGCAATCAAATTATAATAAATACTAAATATTTCTCTAGGACTTGATGTATTTCAGAGCACTGTCATATAACTAAACTGGTTTTACAATAACCTGCTAGCACAAGTAGTAGTAGTTTTCCCAATTTAAACTAATTTGAGGCTTCGAGGGTTAAATGATTTGCTACAAACCCTAAAACGGGGGTTCTACTCAACCCCGGTCTTCCAGCTGTGAATCCTATTCGTTTTGTACTGGACAAAAACTGAGATGAGAAGGTCAGAGGTTGAGCTTAGACACATGGAGTTGAGGTGCTAATTAGACGACTAAATCGTGATGTCAAGTGGGCAGTTGGATACGAGTGTGGAGTTCAAGAGGAGAGTCCAGTCAGGATATTTATGGTCCTTGTACTGCGTGCTTGGTCACGGTGGCAACAGGGAAGGTTGTAGACACAGAAGAGAAGTGGTCTGAGAACTCGGGACCTCTCCAGCATTTTGAAATCCTCAGGAGAAGGAGGGACCAGGTGGAGATTGACACCCATGCAGCTGCTTTAGAATAAGCTGGAATACCACCACCGATGTGGGAAAACTTTAAAGTCAAGTTGAAATATGGCTTCAGAGCAACCTACAGTTTTTCCTAGACTTTGCTGCAGGCCTAATAGTATGCTGGGCGTCACGTTGTGCAAGAAAAGTCCGTCCTAAAATGCTGCAGTGTTTTTTTTTTCATCACTATAAATTTTAATGCAATTTTGAAAATTGGACTAAGCAATGTTGGTTTAGTTCCCACAATAACAGATTGAGAGCTAAGTAATAGGGAGTCATTATTTTAATTTTTGTCATGAGGAAAATGAAACCAGAGAAGCAGAGTTGCCCATGGATTTACAGGTTTCAAGTTTTTGTTTTTGTTGTTGTTAATGTCTTTTGCAATACTTCCTGTAGACCCTGCTGTCAAAGATAATGTTAAAGTTTTAGAGTGATATGTTTTACAAGCAGGAAACAATTAGAGAATGAAACAAAGGAGAGAAAATTAATTAGTGTTAAGGAAAATAAAACTATTTAGAACACACCAACATGAGATAAAAAATCATGCTGTGATGAAAAGAGTGTTAAACTGAGAATTGGGAATTTGGACACCAGTCGGGCTGTTTCATTTTCTGAAAGCCTGAAACCAATTTCGCAGGATGTAGTGTGTTTTTGAGAGCATGACTTTCCTCTGTTAAAAAGGTCTGGAAGGACACGTGTATCAAGGAGCTACTTCTAGGCATCAGCGTGGGTGTGGAGGGACAACAAAGGGAGACTTTGATTTTCCTCTTCAGGATTGTTTGATTTGTTTATGTTTATTTGTTTTGGTTTTATCAAAAAGTAAAAAATGGGAAAAAGACGATAAGCATTTCTAGACATTGGTAGAACAGTGTGGTTCACATCCATTTGATCTCTGAGTATTGTTTCTCACTCTATAAAATTAGAGAGTTTGAGCAGAGTCCACAAAATCACTTCCACTTTGTGATCTTGTGTAGAGCCACAAATTCTCATTCGGGGCCCTATTAGGTCTACTGTATGAAAGAGAACCTTTGTACAAATGTATTCGAGGAAGTCAAACAACTGAAATTCCTTGATACACAGCAATGCTGAAATCTCAAATAAGATCAGTGCTAAGCATCTTTCACTTCAGTTTCTGTCTTAACCACTGGCCACGGAGCCCTCCCAGATATGATCCACTCCTTCTTTGCCTCCTGCTTTGCATCCCTAAACTGGATTAGGTTTGTCTGCCCTTCTGGTTTCCTACTCAGTTTCTGTTACAATGTCAACAGCGCTCAAAGCTTTCAGAGTAACAGAATCAACTGAAGAACTTTTTAAAATTTCAGATTCTGAAATATAGATCAGAGGTGCAATACCTGGAAATCTATATAGAACAGTGCTTTCACGCCTGGCCAGATAGGGACTCCCTGCCCTTGAGCAGTCTTTACCTGAAGCAGGTACCAAGTAGATTTCCCCCAGGTTCAATGGTCTGCGGTTTTCCCCCACTGTTGGAAGTGAGGGAGTTAGGTGTTGTTCTATTATGGCACCTTGACTAGAAATTTTATCAATGAGAGAATCATAACAAGAATGCATACTAAACTCCTTAAAAATTTATGTGTACACTTATAGTTGTATAAGCACATCGTAGTAAATTACATTTAGAATTATGTTCCCCTAGAGGAGCTTATTTTACCACATAAGGAAAAAGATTCTTTTGGACTGAGTACTTTTTCTTTTGTCTTTCTTTAGTTAAATGTAAAACATTATAATTATGCATTGCAGTTCATGAATATTTGAAAAATCTTAATGCCGAATGAACTGTGTAGTTTTATGCTTATTCCAAACAGTTCCTGAAATAAGAGATTTCAGCCAGTTTCTCAATTTATCTGTTAATTAACTCAGTGAACATTTAATAAGTGTCTTCTAAATGCTAAGAACTCTATTAGGTGCTAGAAAGAAACAATTTATGTCCTCAAGTTATTGACTATTGTCTATTTTTATTGTGTGTAAAGAGACTTTTCAAAACTGAGTGTTCTTGTTTGACACCCCATATTTCTCTCAGGGCAGAACAAGCAGATGCTTTTTGAACTATGGCTCAGTTACAAAGAACTGCTTGGCGTGAATGAAATGATACTTAATTTATGCCTGAGAACCTCAGGGCAAAACTGATCCTGCTCAGGTATGAGATTCTGGTTAAAAACATGCTAGTACTGTGTCCAAAACAGAACCCCATATTATTGAACCTTTCCCTCCTGCATTTTACCCTTAATTTGCAGTCATGGAAAATAACAACTGTCTCATAGTAGCCATTGAAATTGAGGTACTGTGTAAAACAAGGATAATTTAGTATATATAATTATTTAGAGCATATGCTGGAGAAGTTCCAAAACTTTGAAATGTCAGTGTAGTTCAGTGTCTATAATTCTCCCATTTGTCACCTTCTTTAGTTTCTTTTAGTGCCAACAAAAAATGACGCTAAAACTCTTTTAAAGGATATTGATTTAATTTTATATTCATTAACTTTATTTTATAATATTTCCTGTTTGATTTTTATCTGTTATCATGGGGAAAATGTTCATAGAGTTTGTTTGTGTATTGCTACCTTAGAGAATAAGTTCTATGAAAAATGTTATGTTTATTCAACCTTGGAGAATTCTTGAACTTATATTCTTTTCTCCAAAATTTTTTCCTAACTAGACATTTATATTTTTGATTCTATGAAATGCAATTTGTATTACTATTCAAATCAGTAGAAAACTCTGACTTAAAATTTGTCTGAAGATATGATATTCAGGCCAGTTCATTGTTTCTTGAGAGACAGACTAACTGATCTGTCAGTTGCAAGACAGAGATACACCAGGATAACAAGCATGGTTAATGACGATGTCTTTGTCAAGAACTGTGAGGGTATGAGATTTTACCCTCCTTGCAGGCTAAAGGTATTAGCCTGCCAGTTTCATAGCTGCTGGCAGAGGACACGAGACCCTTGGGTCAGAGAACAAGAACTTTATTACATGCAGCACAGCAAACTGTGAGCTTCGTGTTTGGATCCCTTTGTACTCCCAAGGGCAGTGTGCACACAGAGGTTTTGCCTTACAACCGAGAACCCAAGCTTAGGGAACTCTTTTATAATGGGATGTAAGTAAGCATTTCCACACTTGACCCCAGATAGAGATGTTATACTGGTCAGCAAACAAATATACCCTCTTTTCTATCTGCCTAGGTTGATCTCTATGCAAACATCCTTGAAAATATAGTAAGAACAAAGGACATTATTACTTCTGCTTACAAGATGTGCAGAAATCCAAGAAACCATGGAAAATTTTCTCCCAATAGTCCTGATAAATAAATATGCTTACGGTATAAACTATTCCCACCAATTTTGTACTAATTTTGGTTTGCTTGAGTTTACTTTGGGATGCATATTTTATATCATCTTTATCATAGCAATACTAATGATCAGTATTGTGACTAAAAGATAAAGAGCTAGAAGTATCAAGGGAGAAGAGGAGTAGCTCACTGTAGGTTAGATCCTGTTTCATAAGCATGTACCGTATTGCATGTGATAGCAATATGTTTGAAATTCTAGGAAAAGTGTTAAATAATAATAGCTGAACTGGAATTTCCCTTTAAAGAAGATGGTCTGAAAAGGAGGAGGAGGAGTGGGAGGAGGAGAAGGAGGAAGAGAAGGGGAAGAAGTGGAAGAAGAGGAGAAAGAGAAAAGGGGAAGAAGAAGAAGGAAGAAGAAAAGGAGGAGGGGGGAGGAGGAGAAGAATAGGAGGAAGAACAAGTGCCAGAGAAGTAGTTATCGTCTCTTCAGAAAGAACTATATAAATATTGAGGACAGGATTAGGTCTCTTTATGCAGTTTATTTTAAAACTTATAATTAGGATTGGATATTTAAGATGATTGAGGGATTGGAGGATCTACAGATTTATATCTTTCTTTGAAAGTTCCTTACTTCCCTGGGGGAAGATGGCTTTCTTGAAGCAAATTTTGTGTTAAGTGTTCATGTGATTGGTGTCATAATGTTAAGCATTTTTTTTTCACCACCTCTCTTCTAATAGTACGATTAGAAAACTGAGGCCAAGAGAGGCTGGGAGGCTTGCCCAATGTGACACAGGGAGGGAGGAGCAAAGTAGGCCATTGCATGTCTCCCTGTCGGTCATTGGTTACACAAAAGATGCAGCTTCGTCGGGGTCAAAATGAGAGAGCGAGCGAGCGAGAGAGAGAGGGAAAACACAAACGTGGGAGCGACTGAGCTTGCTCTCCCTCAGCAGGCATTGTCTTTCCTCTGTGTACCGAAACCTCTGCTCGTCACTCTGAGTGTCATCTCGGATCATGTTGTGCTTGGGAGCTGGCCAGCTGGCATAATTATGTGCTTCTAGAACATTTAGGGGTTAAGAATCTTTGGAGGCAAGGATGCCCTGGAAGCGTGTTTCCGTTTAGGGAGTTCCTAGTGCGTTTGGCTTGTTTCACGTAGCATAATGCTTTAAAGGTTCCTCCATGTCATGTGGTAGCATATCAGAACTTCATTATCTTTTGTGGCTGAATAACATCATATTTACTTACTACATTTTGTTTACCTATTTATCTGTTAACAGGTACTTGGGTTGTTTCCACTTTTGGCTATTGTGAACAGTGCTGCAATAAACACTAGTGTCTGAGTCCGTTTTCAGTCCTTAAATATTTTATATTTTGGAAGGGGTTTGAGTCCATACATTTGTTAAAATTTAGTGAATGTATGCAAGAGTTGTGTGTTTTGTGTTTTTTTTAATTTATATTTTCAGAAACCTGTGAAGAAGTACTGAACTCAAGGACATTGTAGCCTGCTGAAGTCTTCGGTGTCACGTGTGCTGACGTCTGTGACTTTGAAATGCATCAGCAGCGGGGGGGTTGATGGGTACACAGCGAAGCAGATCAGTTATCAGTGGGAAGCAGAGCGCATGTGGGTGCTCACCTCACGGTTCTGGCAACTTCGCTGTGTGTTTCAAATTTTTCATAATAAATCATCGGGGTAAAAACTCATTTATATGGCTCAATGCACTCATTTCATAAATGAGTACAGGGAGGCTCAGGGAGAGTGGTATTAGTCATTGCAAGACCAGCATCTAGAACCAAAAACACAGCCAAGGAAGCAGCTCTGCTCTTGTCTTTACAGTCAAATTTGAGCATTTGCCCTGAGATTTGTCTGTATGAACGTCAGAATAATCCAGAGTAATGTCAAAGATGAAAAGGCATTCTGTAGGGTTACTGAAATGATTGCTCTCATGGCGATTTCTTTTCTCTGTTGCTTATTTTTCATGGAAGTAGCATCAAGGCAATTTTTGTGCTGCTTGTAATTTATTACATTAGAGTTTGTTGTGATTTGATAGATTCTGTGGTATTTATGGAACAACTTTCCATTATTTTCCATTCAAATATAAGTAAATTCTTCCAGCATTTCTTGATCAATGAGTTCTTTATGAAATTACAGTAGTGAAAACAACTTCTTTACAACAGGTCCAAGAGCTTTACCTAGGCTTCCCTCCTGTTTTTTCTGAGAAAAAAAAAAAAAAAGGCATTGCTGCTGGTGTTTGAATAGTGTGGATCATAAGGAAGGACTGCTTTAAAAATGATTTTTCCTTGACTCTTGTATACTTCTAGAACATTTAGGGGTTAAGAATCTTTGGAGCCAAGGATGCCCTGGATTGAATTCTGCTTGTAGTATTTCTAGTTATGAGATCTTGGGAAGTTTACTCAAATTCTCTGGGCCTGTTTCCTTGGGTTTAAAATGGGGACAATAATAGTAGTTGATAGCACACGGTTTTAGTAAATATAAGTTATTTTAATTAGTGATAACCTTAGAATTTGTGAATTAATGGCATATTTATATTATATAAAGTTTATGTTTATACATTTATATGTTTATATTTTTATTTATTTTACTTTGAATTTATAGCCAACATGAGATTGCATTTCTTCAAATTTATTTATAAGATTTCACATCTTGACTCTTCCTGCCAATAAAGTATGCACACTGTAATTATTACATTACCCAACCAAAGCAGGAGTCATTTGAAAAGTACATTTTTGTTAAAAATTGGCATTATTTATTCCCTAATTTTATTATCCTTTAAAAGACTTTGCCTTTTCAAATTTTAGCATTGATTATAGCTTTCTAATTTTCTCTCTAGCATTCCAAAATGTAACTATTGTAGAACTATAGAATTATTGAATTGCACAATTCAAAATGTAAGAAATGTAGAATTCCAAAAGAGTAAAAAATTAAAATTTTAATCATTCATATATTAATATCCCTTTTTAAAATTGCAAGGTTAAGATGCTCCTTTTTCATATTGAGTGGATGAGATTATTGATGCTAATTGGAGATACAATGTCAGAGTAATGAAAATGTTAGCTGAAAAATTACTGGATAAATATATGCCCCTTCCCCCCAGCATACATGTACATTTAAGATGATAGTGTAATCGTATGAGAAGAAAAATGTCAAGGCTATATTTCTTTAGTTCAGTAGTTGGGTAATGTGTTCTTTATCCATAATATGAAGTTCTTTTTTGGTAATGTGATATTTCATAGTTTCTATGAGTGACAAAATATTCTTATGGTACAGAATTGTAGAATTTGGAGGGTTGGGAGAAAGCTTTAAGATCATCTAGACTTATAATTTGTGGATTTTAAATTAGTGGATTTTTTTAATGGCTGAACATTAAAATTATTTGGGGGGGCTTCTAAAAAGTACTAACTTTTGGTTCTATCTCAGACCAATTATTAAATTAGAACCTCTGGAACAGGGCTTGAGTATTTGTAGATTTTCAGAGCTTCCTAAAAAATGATTGACCCATGTTGTCAGAGTAAAAAACATTCATTTGGTTTTACTACCACCATTTAGAGAGGAACAAAGAACTACATTAGATTTTCCTGAAGTCGTAGAGTTATTTACCTTCAGAAATTGAAACAGTCTGGTTCTCCTCTTAAACCAGTTTTCCCACTTCCCCACGCTGCTCCCTTTTGATTCTTTCAGTTTGTGTTCTATGTTAGGAATTTGTGTGGGTGCCAGAAGTCCTTGGGATGGACTAATCATGTGCAGTCAAGCCTTATTTTGGGAGATGAACCTCAGAGGCATTACATGTTTGCATTTCCTGAAACTGTGGAGTGAGTGAAAACCTTGTTATCGTCCCAATATCCCTGAACGGTACTAGGCTCACTGCTCCATAAGAATTCCCAAGGAGACAACATGGTGCCAATTCTAGTTGGTTGCTTATTCTAATTTTTATATACTATGTATTAATTAAATCACATTCTACTTTATTCAATAATAATGGAATATATGTGTATTAGATTAGTTTTAGGTGTGAGGCATGATATTAGTTTTATTTTAAAAAGATGATAGAAGAAAAGTAAGTAAATATATCCTTAACTAAAACACTTTCCCTCATTTAAACTAATTTAACCTATTTAATTATGCTAATTCTTATGACTTGGCTCTTATTTATAGCCAACAATATAATTCATATAATTCATATACTATATTTATGCAATTAATTGACTTTCTGTATATTCCAGATTTTTTTTTAACAGGGAGTTATAACAATATCACATCATCAAGGCTAGCTTCCAATGACTGGCAGAATGGGAGAATGTTTATAACTCGTTTGTGTGATAGCCTTTGGATAAATACAGTGTATTTGATGCTTTCCTCACCATTACTTGCTTTGGTGGAATAATGTTATAATCTCAAATGCCATGTGGCCAAACATGGATGCAGTGTTAGTGCCTCTTGAAGGCCTTGTTTAAAACACTCACTCTGGGATACTACTGTGCTTCTTTACTTCCAGACTGACCACTGCTCTAAGCAGTGTTGGGGCAATGCCTGGGCTGCCCGAGCCCTTGAAGTTCAAGAAGCAGCACCTGGACTTCTCATGATGGGAGGTCAGAGGCAATGTAAGTGACTTCCTAATTTGGGGGGCTAAATCCCTTCAGTGATTTAGGTCTATATGAAGTCAATCGTATGAATGGTTATTTCCATTGTGCGTTTTATGTCATCAACATACCCCAAATTATTGCCATTGACCTAATATAGAATTTAAGAACTTCTCAAGTTGTAAATTCTTATTGATCTCAGAAGAAAATCATAGTTCAAAGATATAATGCACTCATTTTTTTTGTTTCCTTAGGATTACCCATCAATATTTTCAATTTTGTGAAAATATTACTTTTAGCAAATTGGAGTTACTTTGAAAATTGATGTTAATTGCAATTTACAGAGAATTTAGAAAGTTTAATTAAATTTTTTCTTGGTCTTTTAAAGCTGA
The DNA here is from genome assembly GCA_004027955.1 of Chaetophractus vellerosus. Taxonomy (NCBI): domain Eukaryota; kingdom Metazoa; phylum Chordata; class Mammalia; order Cingulata; family Chlamyphoridae; genus Chaetophractus; species Chaetophractus vellerosus. The sequence goes on along the minus strand of PVKH010006453.1, from coordinate 3,521 downwards.
GCTGAGCTTTGTCAGTCATAAACTCATAAATGGGGAAAAGTGAAAAAATTATTGTATCTTTGGGAATAATTTTAATTTTGCTTAGAGCATTGTTATTGAGCGTTGCTGCCTGGTACGGCTTTATTTCTTTTGAATGATGTCACTTCAGGAATTCCCAACAATATAGTAGTTCCTAAAGGGTTAACAATTCATTAAATCATATCAGAATATATCTGCTGTACTTACAAATGGATAACAGAAAATAATGGCAAATAAATTAATTTATGCTAAATTGCAGAGGATGGATTGAGGTTTTCCTTCGGGGAAAAATACTGAAGGTATAATATCATGCTTTGTTAGGATGGAGTTTTCATAAGAACAGGAAAAGAGGTGGAAGTGAAGAGAGCACAAAAGGTGTTGTAACCACCAAGTTTTATTATCATCAAGTTCCAATAATCTAATAGTTGTTCTAAATGTTTGTAAATCATATGATAAAGTCATTTGAAGATCATGAGAAGATAAATTCTCTTGAGCAATTGAACCTTAGAATATTTGTGTAAAATTATGATAATCGATTATGTAGAAGGGAAACAAAGTTCTACAGTAAATAAAGATTCAAGTTAGTATCTTTTAAAAAAATCTTATAACCCAGATCTAACTCAGATAAGCAAATTTGAAATAATATCTTACGAATTCATCTTTTATATATCTCTATTGTCTTCAATTGTACTCATCCTATAACACATGGAAATAGTGAGTATTGGAAAAAGCTGGAACATATAATAAAAAATCCTACGTATAATTTGAGTTCCTGTTCCTCTGCTTCCTACAGTGACATTTATGTTCTCCCATGGGGTTGTTGTGAGGATCAAATGAGATTATATATGTGAACGTGCTTTGTCCATTCTAACAAGTTATAGAAAATTCGTTAATCTATTCAATGCAATCCATAGAATGAATAATTATAAATAATCTGGGTATTTCACCCAGCAACACTAGAGTAAGGTCTTCTTTATATAGCTTTAATATCAGAAAGCAAGAAATTAATACATAGAGGGCTAAAGCACCTGAAATAAGAACGTAGAAATATTTAGGAAAAGCAGCTTCAGGCACCGTGGCATGTCCTGGATCAGGCTATCCTCATTACTCCTCCTACCTCCTCTCTTCTCTCCAACTCCTCCCTTTCTCCACCCTGTTCCCTTCCCCCTTCCTTACTTTCCAAGGTTGGTAGCATTTTCCATGTTTGTTTTCTTACCTTAACTTTTAGACCTTATAGACCCTTCTTTATCAGTGTTTAGATTACTTCGATATACTGGTAGGTTTTGGACAAAGTATTTTTGACATCTTTCCCTCGATGCCTTGTAGTAAGACGGTGTGAAGTTCTAATGTGTTGGACCAGGAAAAGAGTACGGGCCTTTGGGCCCCAGTGAGTAATAAAACCAGCAGATAGTGTGGACAGGTGTATATACTCACACTTCAGCTGAGACTGTTCTGTGGTTTAAATTCTTTAGGTAATTTATCGCTTCAATTTACGATAAAAAATTAAACCACACCACTGCATGTTGCATTTAGAATTAAGTAACAGAGAACAGCAGAAACAGAACAAAGTAATTCATAAAAAGTAAGCCAACATAGTTTGAGAAGAAATACATAGAAACCCTTTAAATTGCATAAAGCAGATAGCGTAAAAGTAAATTTGTAGAGTGGGAATGAGAGGAAGGCTGTTGATGAGAGAGAAAGACAAAGAAAACTCATTTGCTAGGATTGTTGTGGTTGTCAGGGATGATTTCAGAAGAGCTGACTGGGGCTTTGAAACCCAGGGTAATTATGCAAACCACTTGACCTATGCCAAGAAAACTGGGGAGAAAGAAAAGGGCCAAAAGTGAATGGGTAACAGGAGGTAAGGAACTCATTTATCTTGGCATTCATACATTAAACAGTATACACTTAAGAGGAGTATCTGTTTTAAAACTATTTAAGCTTATTAGCACCAAATGCTTGCTGTAAGTCTTTGTTATTGGTGGTTTGCTTTTGAAACCTGTAGTTGAAAGAATGTTTTAGAAAACTCAATGTTTGCATGACCATTGTTTACCATTAAATAATTACCCTAAGGCAGAAAATTGGGCTTGCTTTTTCTCCATTGTTCTCTTTCCTTTCATTTCTTTATTGTAATCATCCTTCTTCCTCCTTTATTTTCTTCCCATGTCTCTTTCTTCTTCCTTTTCTTCCTTGTTTTCTATCCTCCATCATAAGATTTTAGGGCTGGGTTCCCCCATCTGAGGAACCTCCAAAGCATAGAACAATGCAAAAGTGGTAACTCTTCCTGTCAATCATCAAGTCCTAAAATATAATCAGGACTTTTTTCAGTCCTGATTCAATTCAGAATCAATAATTGTTGTCTTTTGGATTAGCAGATTATCAATGTTTTTATCTGTCAATTTTTAAAGTTGTAAAGAAAGTAATATTCATAGTCATGTAATATTATTAGAAAAGCAAATCCATAATACAATAATTGTTTCTATGATAGAGGCATATATATTATGCCTTCAGGGCAGGAAAATAATGCAAGATTATTTACAAATAAAGAGATTAAAATTTTAAATTCTAGCATGGATCAAAGAGTTGTGGGCAATAATTGTGTTTGGCCACCTTTGATAGTTGGTAGCATACAGATTTTCAGACAACTTAGGTAAGGACGAGGAAGTGCTGGACTCCTCTAGGTTCTTGGCTGTGTTGCATAAATGAATCTAAGAACATGCCAGTTAAGTTAGGCCAGTGAAAAGAATTTATTGGGAATTGGGGGAAAGAACAGAGCTTGCTGAGAAATGGTAGAGAAAGATGGAAATACACACCGAGGCTCCTCTAGGCAGATAGAGTAGCTCTGCTTTGTGTGGTTACCTTTTAAACTGTTAATTATTCCTTCCCCTTGCTAATGCTAAGGGGAGGGACCCCAGCGGTTATTGATTACCCACCAATGGTGGAGGCCAATGTTGAGGCCTGTTTGGAATATCTGGGATCAAGGGGAGGTCCCAGAAAGAGAACTTGGGACCTCAAGGTTAAACTCATGGTCTCAGTACGGCCTTACAGCCATGTTTGTTATCTGTCAGCCATATTGTCTGTTGGCCATGTTTGTTGTCTGTCAGCCATGTTGTCTGTCGGCCATGTTTGTTGTCTGTCAGCCATGTTGTCTGTCAGCCATGTTTGCTGTCTGTCGGCCATGTTGTCTGTCAGCCATGTTTGTTGACTGTCAGCCATGTTGTACCTTGTCTTCTCCTCGTTGCCCTGGCTAACCTGCCTCAACTCCACCCTCAGAGAGTTCACACCCTTATTCTTAAGGGGGTGGTGAGGGGTGATGGTCATTCTTCTGTAGTTACTTCCTGGTGGTTCGGGCAGTAGTCCCTGCCTGCCCGGGCGTAAACCTCTCTGGCTAGTCTATTGAGGTTGAGGGAAAATGGCTGGAACTGGCTGAAATCCCTGCATGACTCATATCTTGTTTTGGAAGACGTTGATTCTGGAAGAAATACACTTAGTTGGAATTTTGA
>PVKH010006452.1:0-21072 GCA_004027955.1 Chaetophractus vellerosus | reverse complement strand
TAGATTTGAATATGTTAGCTTTGCTTTCTTAGAATTGGCAGTATTTCATATTAAATAAGAAAACAGAACTATGAAAGTATGACTAAAAAAGATTTAGAAAATTGTCAAGATTCCCTATCCTGTTACTCCTTTAGGATTTTTTTCTATTCCTCATTTAATTTGAGGAAATCTGAAGCATTTAATGCCTAAAAAAGAATTTTATAATTATGGGTCATATCTTCCCTCAAATGGGCATTTTGAATTGTTAAGTTTCATTTGAAATTAAATTGAACTTAGCAAAACTAACCAAAGAACAAATTTAAAAATTGAACATCCATATTCTATTTAGAAAATTATTAATCCCAAAACTTCCCACAAAGAACTCAAAACCCAGAAATCTTTGTTGGTTAACTCTATCAAATATTTAAAGAAAATTTGGTAGCAATATTACACAATGTCTTTTGGAAATTAAAGAGAACGCTTCTCAGTTTGTGTCATGAAGCAATATAATTCATAAAGAAATATGACAAAGATGTGACAAGAAGGAAATTACAAACCTTTATCTCTGCAAAACACCCATTCATACTTAAAAATGTAGGAAAAGGATACTCTCCCACACAATTATGAAGGGCATCTATAAAAATCTACAGCTAGCTAATATCATATTTAAAAGTGAAACAATGAAAAAGGCTCCCCTGAGTCTGGTAACAAGACAAGGTCTTCTCCCTCCTTTACTCAGCATTGTGCTGGAATTCTTAACCAATGTAATTCAGCAGGAAAAATAAATAAAAGACAAATACTGAAAAGAAAGAAGTAAAATTGTTACCATTTGCAGAAAACCTAGTCATGCTTTTAAAAATTTCTAAGAAATACAAAATAGCTACTGAGGGCCACAGGATAGATGGTGGAGTGTATTTTACAAATAGTTAAAACACACACAAATCATTACAGAATATACAATAGATCTGGAAAAGCAAAAACAATCTAGATAAAGAAAAAAAAATTGAAGATGTATACAGCCTGATTTCAAGATTTCCTATAAAGCTATTGTAATCAAGAAAAATATTATTGCCACAAATACATCAGTAGACATTATAGAGTCTGTAAATTTACACACAAATATATGACAATTTTTTAAAAAGCTACTCAAACAATTCAATAGGGGAAATATTTTCAATAAAAATAGTTCTCAAACCACTGGATATGCACATAAAATATATGTCTTAGCCCCCAATTTCATTTCACACAAAAAAGTAATTTAAGATAGGACATAGACCTAACCCTAAAAGCCATAAACCTCCAATAAAAAGGAAAATAGTTTTTCCACTTTAGGGTAGGCAAAAATTTCTTAGGGAGAAAACAGAAAACAAACCATAAAAAGAAATTGATAATATTTCTACTCATCAAAATACTCAGTTAAGAATATTAATAGGTACTTCATTGACTGGGAGAAAATAATCAGTATTTAATAACTCTCAAAGGATATCTATCCAAAATATTTAAAGACCCTCAATGAATCAATATGAAAAAGACCAGAAACCCAATAAAAATGGGCAAAAGACTTGACTAGCTACCTCAATATGAGCACCAAAAATATGCTCTTTATAATAATGAGAGAAACGCAAATTAAAAGTATAATGAGATACTTTTCATTCCCACTATAATGGATTTCAAGCACACACATACAGACTGACAATTCCAAAAGTTGACAAATCTCTGGAACAATTGGAACTCCCATACAATAAAATTCTATACAAGAAGAATACATACATACTAATATAGGCAAAAATGTGGGTGATTCTCAAAAAAAAAGTTATATTAAACTAAGAAAACCGATACGAAAGAGTGTACATAAATATACGTATGTATTTATTTCCATTTATATGAAGTTCAAGAATTAGCAAACTTAATCAGTAGTGATTGATATCAGACAGTTGTTTAGACAGTAGTTGACTCTGAAAAGAAGAGGGACACCTGACTGGAAAGTGGTCTGTGGGAATTTTCTGGGTAGTTGAAAAATTCTATATCCTAGCTTGAGTAGTAGTTATGTGGTGTCGGGGGATGAGTCACATCTCTACAAAAGGCATGTTCAGGGCTCAACCCTTGGTCCTGTGGGTGTTGAACCCATTGTAAATAGGGTCTTTGAAGATGTTATTAGTTAAGGTGTGGCCAAACTGAATAAGGGCAGATCTTAATACAATAAGGCTGAAGTTCATATAAGTAAAGGAAAATGGACACAGGGGAGAAGCAAGAAGCTGGAAGTCAGTGAAACCAAAGAAAAAGGAGATGATGTTACCATGTGCACTGCCATGTGACACAAAAGCCAAAGAATAAGGATATTTGGCAGGCAGTCCCAGAACACCACAGTCTTTGGGGATAAAGCATCACCTTGCTGACATCTTGACTTTAGAATTCTCTTAGCCTCAAAACCATGAGCCAATTCTTTCCCATAGTTTAAGCCAACCCATTGTATTTGTTTCAGCAGCCAGGAAACTAAACCACATAAGCTTATAATACAATTGTGAAAACTATCAAATACTACAGCTAAGTCCTCATAAATGCCATGGAATTTAAGATTTTAGAAAGTGTAGACAATATTTAGAACCATTATGTATATATCTTCCCCCCATTTTACCTCATATTGAGATTATAGTGAAAATATATTCTTAACTATATTATTAAATCTATTCTTAGAAGTATTGTTTGTGTGCTCTAGCTGCAAATATGGAAAATAATTTTTAGATGATATAAACAGAGAGAAAAGTGTTTTAATATTGGGCCTACACTGAAGCTATGTCCAAGCTGTTGATAAAATGTAAGACTTCAAAGATTCAGTCTTGTGGTTAAGAATAAGTGATTTAGATGCTTAAGAAATGATAAGCCATGCCATGAGACTGGAACATAAAGTTGAGGCTGAATAACCGCAACTTTTCAAGTGTATTTTGTATTTATCAGAAAGTTTCATAGCTGTTCCATAACATTTCCTTCACTTGGTCTCCTTTTAAAATGCTACTAAACTTCTGGATAGAATTTAAAGTGATTCAGTCCATCGGGTACTGTGGCAGCACTCAGACCAAACCAAAATAAAATGGAAACTTTTTCTTCCTCTTCTTTCCTACCTATTTTCTAAGTATTTGATCTTTGGCTATGCTTAAACAGGTCACTATTTCCTCATAAATAAAGATTTAATTTAATTTAATTTTTTATCAATGTTACTCCATCGACACAGCATAATGACTGTAATAACAATATAACTGCTTTGGACCATGGTTACACTGCCTCCTTATTTTTGTTCATTCCTCATACTCGAAGTATTTGGGATGATGTCTGCTTCAATGCTTCAGGCTATGGGGGCTTAGATATTATGGGGCAAAAGAAAGGAATTGTTTTGCTTGCAGTTGAAGATACTCCTTGTTTTGGGGATGGGACTTGTCCGTCATGATCTTATTGTTAGTTGTTCAGGGCAAGCACAAAGAAGTAGAGAGTAGGAGTTGGTAGCAACTCTTCTGTGTTTCAGGGCTCACCCATCATATGAACAATCCCATGATCTAAGTCTCTGAGAATTATATTTAACAGATACATTGAAAATTATACAAGGAGTAGAAGAATCATGATTAAGGGCATTAGAAATGAGTATAACTATGTTATATTGGGGAAGTAGATTTTCATATATTCTCAAATAGAGCCTGGTGAGGTGGTGTTGATTCCATGAGACTGGGTGGCTTGCCTGTGATGCCTGGAAGTTCCTAGAGCCCTCGGGAGCACTTTTGTTTGAGGCTTTGTTTACTGTGAGAGTGGAATCTGCCTGAGACCTGCATAAATGTAACCTCATTATGGATTGATCTCCTGACTCACTTTGAAATCTCTTAGCCATAAAAACACTGTTTTATTTAATATTTCCCCCCTTTTCATCAAGGTCTTTTTCCAAATGCATCATTGATTTAACACTTAGTAGTAATCTCTTGGTGCCAGGGAGCCTCATCCCTGGGAGCCATGCCCCATATGGGGTGGGGGGTAGTGAGTTTACTTGCAGAGTTTGGCTTATGGAGAATTAACAAGGAGGTTTTCAGAAGGTAACTCTTAGGCATTAATTTTAATGAGGCTTAGTTTCATTATTACAAGAATAAAGTTAATAAGTGCAAGCATTAAGTTCGAGAGCTTGGCATATTGGCCTGTTTTCTTTTATTAGGCAAAGCTTATATATTCCAGAGATTTCTGCCATCTTATTTGAGATAATAGCAGGACTTCTTCAGGATGAAAGTTTAATATTTTCTTAGCTGCTGTGTGGGCCTCTATCCAGAAAACATGCCTATGCAGAAATAAAGTTTCTATCTTTTTGGATTGATTTCATGTGTGAAAGACAGGAATGTTGGAAATTAGGAGAACAATGACATATAATGTTGCAATGGCAGTATCTGTCTAGTCACTGCAGAACCTCATGCAAATATATATACTTACATACTTCTATTTTCTTTAACTTTTCTTTTTAAAAAAGCTTTAGATTACATAAATGTTACATAAAACATATAGGGGATTTCTATATGCCCTACCCCGCTACCCCTCCCACACTTTCCCCCATTAATAACATCCTACATTATTGTCATACATTTGTTACAATTGATGAGCCCATATTAAAGCATTGCTATTAACTAGGAACTATAGTTTACATTATAGTTTACACTCTAGCACACACAACTTAATAGATTATGACAAAATATATAATGGCCTTTATCCATCATTGCAATGTCATGCAGGACAATTCCAATGTCCCAAAAATGCCCCCATATTACACCTATTCTTCCCTCTCCCTGTCCTCAGAATCTCAGGTGGCTACTACCTTTATATCAATGATGAAAGTTCTTCTATTGCTAGCATAATAATGTCTATAATAGAATAATAATGTCTACTTTAGTCCATTGTTCATTCCCAATCTTGAGGATTTGGGGATGGTGATGCCCACTGTGTTTCTGATTGAGAGGGGGCTTAGATCCCATGGGGCAGGGGGATGGAACTATCTTGCTTGCAGTTGCAGACTCTCTCTGTTCCTTAGGATGGGCATTGTCCATCACCATCTCCTTTTTAGTTGGCCTTGGGGAGTCTAATGAAATGGAGAGAGGTGTTGCAACTCTGCTGAGATTCAGGGCTCAGCCGGCGCATGGTTAGACCAAAGATTTAAGTCTCTGGGACATATATTTAACAAGTATAGAGCTATTTATAGGTTCAAACAAAAGGGGCAAGAGAGCCATATGTAGGGCAACTGTAAATGAGTCTAAGTCTGTTAGACTGGGGAGCACAAATTCCAGTATAAGGCCCACTGACAGAGTGCTGAATTCTTGAGCTTTCTGCCCTGCTTATAGTGTCTGGATGCCTCTAGAGCCCTCAGGAGCCCCCACTGTTTGAGGCACTATTTAGTGTGGCAGTCAATGAGATCCTGCTGAGACATGTATAAGTGTAACCTCTGAAATGACCTCCTGACTCACTTTGAAATCTCTTAGCCATAAAAACTCATTTGTATTTAATATATCCCTTTTTTGGTCAAGATCTTTTGTGATACTTACACACTTTTAAAAGTAAATTTTTATCTTAATATTTGTATAGAATGAGTAGATATCAATTTTCTAAAAGCCTTGGAGACTGCAGTGTTTTTCCCTACTTCAGAAATTTATTACAAATGAGATCTACTGGGAGAAAATATGTGTATTGAAATATGTTATACAATTGAAATGCAATTTCTAAATTACAAAATGCATTTTATTGTCCCTTGTCTTTTCTTCCTATTGTGACTTACTTTGTTGATCTTCATAAATGAATCATTAGCAAACACTTTTTACACCAATATTTTATATTTACTTAATAGTTCAAGTAATTAATTAGTAAGGGAGGCTTCATTGCCTTACAAATTGATTAAATGTTTGTACAGTTCAAAAACAGAAATATTTTACACTAAGACATCATCTGAGATTTGCTTATAAATTAGTCATCACATTAATTATATTCCTTTTTCATGATAGCAGAGTTAAGGGTCATTTTCAATTCAGATATTTACAGAGTTTGGTAACATGAAAAATCAAACTCAGAAGAAAGATCAGCAACAAATTTTCCCCATTGTGCAAAATATTCCTGAAATTACTATCTAGGACTTGATAAGAAAAATTACATTATGATTTCCAATCTTTTTGGGATAATTGTTTCCTCTTTTCTTGATAAACTTCAATAATGACTTTGTAGATCTTTTCTTTGTCATTTAAAAGGTCAGTTCATTCAAGATAGTAATTCTGTCTCACTTTTCATGGAATTGTTATATCTTGAATGATAAAGATTGCCTCATCCCATTTTTCTGTCTCTGGTCAGGATTATACATAAACCTTTGTAAATATATTGTTGCTAATTACTCAATTTTGAGAATCTTCAGTTTTCAATGAAAGTTATCCAAATATATGTTCTTATTTTATTGCAAATTTTTTTTCTTACTGATAGCATAAATCTTCTCTGTTGTCCCTTTTTCTAGTTCTGTTTCCTAGGAATTTCTAAAGTACTCCCATAAACCATCTTTCTTTCCCATGAAATCAATTTCAAATTACTTTGAGTAATTCTTTATAAGAGATATACCTTTTTCCATTACTCTCTGCTACTTTTTCTACCCTATTTCTAAATCTCTTTTAGAATTAAGATGGCTAAGGCACAGTAAAATAATCATCCTAGCTGTGTGGTGTCAAGACTAGTGGGAGGATAATTATCAGTCTTTCTGATATATTATAATCCATTTGATTTTTAAATCTATATCAACTCATGAGCTTTGACAGTTGCTTGATTTTTAAAACTTTTTTTCCCCGCAATTCATTGGTTTTAAAATGTAGAGCAGAAAATACTTACTCTTTGTTGTTTACTATCAATTTGCAGCTTCCAATGTGCTGTTTAAAAAACACTTACTAAATCAGACCCAAGTAACTTCAAAGAATTTATCTTCAATAGCTTTCATATTTGCCTCTTTATTCAAAAGACTCTATTAAACCTATGAATAATTGCTTTTGTATAGATTGATTCTTCAGTTACATTAATTGATGGGGACTATGTGAAGTTTTTTCAGATAACTAACTTGAAATTGGTATTTAACTTTTCCTGCTAAGTCCTTTATTTATTACACATGTTTTTCTAATAGTAGTCTGTGGCTGAAATGCATCCTCAAGTAATTTCAATAATGGTGCATGAGAGGTATAATTTAGAATTTGCATATATATGCCTTTAGTCTTCCCTTATAATTCATTGATGGTTTAACATGGCAAATGTATGGGTCAAAAGTCATTTTCTCTTAGAACTTCAAAGTCATGTTTCTGTTGTTTCATATGTTCCAGCATGACTTATGAGAATAATATCAGTCATGTTGTTGTGCCTTCATGAGTGACCTGGGATAAACTCATTAATTCCTGCTGCTATGAAAATCTATAAAGTATGGCTAGATATTTGTACTTTTTAAGTGATTATTCATTGAGAGGTCAGCTCATTCAAGATCATAATTCTGTCTCACTTTTCATAGAATTGTTATATCTTGTTATATCTTGCAAGGAATACTATAAACATTCTCTTTTGGGAAATTATATTCTCTTTACTCTCATATTTTTAGTTTCTTTTTATTATTTGTGTTCTCAGTACTTTGCTTGACAATAGTTTCCAACAATTCTATTCAGTTACTTTTTATTTCAGCAATCATTTTTACCCTGAGATCTTTTTGTACCCTGGTTTTTTCATTTATAATAGCATCTTTTTTAAAGTTAAGCAGCATTTAAAAAATTTTATCTAAGAATACTAATTCAAATTTATGGTGATTTATTGAATAGTTCTCCTTAGTGACTTACCTATGGGTCCATTTTTGTTGTTATTTCTAAATGTTTGATGGGCCTCAGTTTTCTGTTCATATTTTAAAACGATGTAAGTAAACACTGACAGTTCAGTGTATGGGCGGAGCATTTTAAATAATAGATTTTCCTTTGGGGTGAGCCTGTTTCAGGGGGGGGAAGTGGAGAACCAGCCAGTAAGCTAAAGGACCTTTAATGTGAAGAGGATTTTCTTCAGGAGCTGACTTTCATGTTAGTTACTTCAATTTCTCTGAGACCGTTCTTAAAGAAACACTCTTTTGTTTTGGATTTGCTTTGTTTTGAAAAGGGGGTGGTGGGCCCAAACTGACTGCCAAATATTCTTTTAGAGATGTAGTTGTTGGAAATACATTCAATTGATCATCCTCTTTCAGCCTTTCTAACCACCTGCCATCTTTGATTTGCCATGTCTATCTGTCACCCAAGCCTCTGAAGAATACTGTAGGAAATATTGGTGCCTCCTTAACTTCAGTCCTTTCCGTAAATATTTTTGGCTACCGCTATCTGCAGTGTGATTTCTCAGTCAACACTCTTCCATATTGCCTTCAGAAATTTGTTGAACTCTCTAGTCTGCTCTTCACATACTACTTGTTCTCTTCATTTTTGTGGCTCATATCTTTTTAAAGTGCTTTATTATTACAATTTAGTTTGGGTCACAGTCAGGAGGAAAAGCACTAATTACATTTTACTAGTCCATCATTGTAATGGTTAATTTTATATATCTATGTGGTTAGGTTATGATGTTCATTTGTTTGGTCAAGCCAGCACTGGCCTGATTGTTGCAGTTAGGATATTTTGCAAATGGATTTGCATCCATAATCACTTGGCTGTATCTATGGCTGATTGTATTTACAATCAAAACAGAAGATTGGCTGTAGCAATGTGAGGAGTCCCTCATCCAATCAGTTGGAGGTCTTAAAAACTAGAACTGAGGATTATAGAAGTTAGAAAGCATATCTTCCTCAACTTCAGCCAGCCATCTTTCTCTGGGGAATTCAACTTCACCTTTTTTGGAGTTTCCAGACTGGGCCTGCCCTAAGGAATTTGGAAGTGCCAACAGCTATGGTCATATGAGCCAATTCCTGTAAGAAGTCTTTTATATAATAACACACACACACACACACACACACACACACATTCAGTTCTGTTTCTCTGGAGAGCCCTGACTAACACAATCCTCTTCAACCAAAATTTTTCTTAAAATAATTCACCGATATATGGCATTTATTTTGCATTGTTACATTGAAAGTCCTGCAAACAATTTATTCTTATTACAGTATATTACTGTTTCCAAAAGTCAGTTGACTGAATTCTTTTTCTTATTTGGTCTGCTTCCTCCAGCCCCTCCTCTCTTAAGTTTCCTACAGCCTAAAATTTCTTTTTATTTATGCACATTTTTCCATCTATGTCATTTTTTCTTGTATCTTCCTGAACATGTTTTCAGGATTTCACTTTCTTTTCAAGTAACTTGTCAAAATATTTTCCCAAATATGTTTCCTTCCAAATGGAATTCTGGTGACAGCCGTGTTTAAGTTATTTTTTAACCAGGTTTCATTAACATTCTAATGTTTTGTTTGTACCACTATACAAATTCTATATAGTATATATTAATATTGACTTTAGCTGGTTGTATTCAGCAGTGAATATTTTCTTCTCTCCAGCACACAAACTACTCCCCACAAAGGAAAAGCCATACATGAGATAGACAGAAAATCCTACAACTTTTTGTACCTTATAAAAACTATGGTTTTCAAACTTTATCATTCATCAGAATCATCTGCAAAACTTGGTGAAACATGGATTTCTGGGCCTTTCCCCAGAGTTTCAGATTCAATTGATTTTTCATGGAGCCCAACAATTTCCATTCCCATTAAGCTCCCAGGTTATTTTAATAATGCTGATCTGAAGACTATAACATTTCCTAGTGAGTCACTATTCATTAATAATAGTTGTGGCAGTTTGAAATTATTTTATGAATCTCAAAACGAGAAATCTTATGTTTTTAATTCATCTATTCCAGTGGATGTAATGCCATTTGATTGCATTAAATTCAGTTGAGAGGCTTTTGATTAGATTACTTGATAAGATCACTTTAAGGCTTTTGATTCAGTAAGGCATGACTCAGGGTGAGTTTATGCCCTCTTGCTGGGGCTAGTATGAATGGATACACAGGGAAGTGGATGTGGCTCAAGCAATTGTGCTCCCATCTACCATATGCGGGGTGTGGGGTTTGATTCCTGGGGCCTCCTGGTGAAGGCAAGCTGGCCCACAGCTTGGAGAACTAGCGGCCTGTGCCGTGGAGAGCTGGTGGTCCACAACACGGAGAGCTGGTGCAGCAAGATGATGCAACAAAAGGAGATGATGTGGCTCAAGCAATTGAGTGCTTCTCTCCAACACCACAGGTCCTGGGATCGGTTCCTAACAAATTTCTGATATTTGCGTTGGCAACCCCTTTGGCAAACTAAAACCATAATGTTACTCAAAAGTCCTGCACGTGGGTGATAGAAGGAATTAGATAAAGTCCAAATATATCAGTAGTTTCTCAAGGCTATTGCTTATACAATTAGGCTTATATTCAATGGGTATTCATCAGCAGAGAAGAATACTTGAGGAAGAAATAGAAATGTGGGTATATTTATTTGACTTGTGGTTGCACAAATATCTGACAGACTTGGGTAAAATGAGTGAAGCTCACATAAGCTCTGAAATTTCAGCTAATTGTTGCAAATTCTATGGGGTTCTACAGAAAACATGGAAATCAAAATGGACCACATCTTCCTTGTCATCATTTGCAGTTTCTATATCTATATGTAAGCCTTATATTTATTAAAGATGGAATTAACAAAAATAAATCACTTCCCCCCTTATAATTAGAAAGTGTATTATCACTGGTAAAATAAAATCATAATTCTTAGTTTCTCATTATGTAGACTGATAACATGAACATTCCATGTGAAATAAAGTGATATCATAAAAGGATTTTTATTTGTAAAGAATGAAAATGCAGTGTCCCAGACTGATGTTTTTTTTCCTAAAACTGAATATATTTCATTATTTCACTTTTAAGAAAGGGTAGATAGTACGAATAAATCTCAAACTTCTTAGGATAGATTTGAACACACATAACTATCATATATCCTTCACGGGGTGTGTGTGTGTGTGTGCGTGTGTGTGCGTGTGCATGATGTTATGGTGAACATGTTTATAAAACATTATTAACAATAAAAAAAAGATGCATTAGAAAAACTGCCTTCCACATCAAATTTACCAACAAGTTTTGCAGTTTTATCTGATGAGCAATAGTTTTGCTTGAGTACCTTCAGTGTAATGATAAAATGAAGCGTATGTACTTTATTCAGTTTAATTACCTTTTGTGAAAAATCACTTAACATTATATTAGCAGAAGTTTTCCATGCCATCAAATATGCTTCTGAAACATGAATTTTAATGTTCAAACAATGTAACATCATATGAATGTAGCATAAATTTAGCATGTCCCTCTATAGTTGGGAATTTCCTTTTTTCCTGAAAGTGGAATTGCTGTATAAATAGGTTCATGACTATTACATAGATTCATGACTAAATAAATTTTTTTTGCAAAAACACTACAGCACTTAATATCTGCAGTATGTTTTATAGCATCCTTATAAATACTATGTTATTACTTTATTTATATCTTTACTAATTTGGTAGGTTAAATCATAATATGTCAGGGTAGTTTTAATTTGCATTTTTGTCACTTCTTGTGCTACATACCATTTTTAACATACTTTTTGGCTAATTGTTTTCTTCAGATTCATATGCAGCTATGGATTTAGATATGTTATATCCTATAAAAGCAAGAAAAGGATGAGATCCTGGAAAAATTTGCTTTTATTCTATTTCTTATATTAAATCTGGAGGTAAAAGTTAAATATATGTATATTGCTATAGCTGATTTTAGTCCATAAGAATTAGTTATTTCATTCTCATTTTTCTCCCCTGTTTTGAATTTAAGAAAAGTTTTGATACTCACTTATCAAATCCAGAATCAGTGTATTAATAGTTTTATGGTTAAGAAAAGCTATAATTCATTTATTGTTCAAAAATATGATATATGAATGCAATGTCACCTGGAATTAATGCTCCTAAAATTTTCAGGTTAAAGAACTCATTATAAACTATATGAGTATGTTTATTTGCATGACAGTTTACCAATTCAAAACTGTTTTCTTTGCAAATTTGAGGGCAATGAATTAATAAAACCTTTTGAACCCAAAAGGGGGCATGAGAATGAGACCTGCACCATTTAAATTCAGATTCATTCTGTCACTTGCTCCTCATGTATATGAATCAGCTGTAAAGTGAGTGACTTCATTTTTTTTCATATGGATAATATGAGATTTTTTTTTTAGGAAAAAACACACATTCCAGTCAACTCATTACTAAACATTGTGTGTGTGTATGTTTTTGTGTGCATGTGAGAAAACGTGGGGGGAGGAGGCATTTAATGTGCTTTTTTCCTCTTACTCAGGTAACCATATCAGTTCTGTGAGCATGTGACAATATGCGAGGATCACTGAAAAGTATCTGAAGGTGTCCATTGTTATTCAAATATACAAAGAAAACAGTGTGATGTGTGTAAGTGTATGTGAGGGAAAGAAATATTTTAGTAACTTAAATCTTTTGTGTGAAAGATTAAATAGAATTATTGAATATATAATTATTAAATATATCAATATTGAGGAAAATTTTTTAAATGAAAGTGTCATGACATTTTAGAAATAATTACTGAATGGGGAGCTAAAGTCTCCTTTATAGCTTCAGAGGTGACTGAATTTTAGTTTATGATTGGCTGTCTTCCAGCAGTAGAATTGGCAGAGTTGTGATAGAGAGTTAAATGTGACTCTGCTGTGATAAGAAATGGGGAAAAATAGAAAAAAGTAATTGCTTTAGCAATAATCTAGTTTGAAAGTGATGGATTCTTTCAGGTAGAATTGGGTAACATTTCTGTCTGGGGCACATGCTTCTGAGCACTCCTAGAGGTTGAATATCTCTGTTTAGGGAGGTGGAAGCTGTTTAGAAACCTGCTGCCTTCCAAAAAAGTGCAGTTAGACAGATATTAGTATTGTAGTGCACCAAGGCTTGTTGTCTCTGAGCATGAGGTGGACAGGAACTCTCTCCTAAAGATTTTTCTAGCTGACACTCTTTAGCATCTAATGAAATCAGTCAACTTCAGATAAACATCCTGATACTGAACCTGCAATTGGCCATTGCATTTGTCTTTAGTTGTTCTCACAGTGGGAACCACAATGTATGTTTAGGACCAAAGAAATGCCTATTTTTATATGACTATTTGAGAAAGGAATCAAGTCAATAAAGATGTAGCAAAGTTTGGCTATTGGGTTTGTCCTGTTTTTCTCCTCTGACCAGCCACACAAATGCTGGGAAACTAATCATTTACTTTGACAGACTTGCACTGCATCACACTTTCAGCTGAGTTTCTGAAAAAGCAAAATGTATTTTGTCCTCTGGCATTCACACACCAGGTAGTCTAATTTTTGCCTGTTGGCTCACAATAGGTGTTTGGAGGTTTTCTCCCTGACCTGAATCGATTCTCCAACTGACAGAGCAAAGTAAATCTTGGACAAAACAACAAAGAATATGTTTCCACTAGCAAAGTCCACTGTAAATTATGGAGGATTTATGTCTTAAGGTGATGGATTAGGGTTCTGTGAGTGATTTTGTTTGAAGTATCAAAAATTCCAAGGCATGTTGACTTAGACAGATACAAGATTTTTTTTCACTACAGTTTTGAATATTAGCTCATATTACTTCACTCCCCTGTCACTTCATTAGTTTCAAGACCAGGAATTGGGTACTTTTCCTGTTCCAGTCTCAGATAAAACTGGGTCATGCACAGATAACTCTTCCTAGCATGCTTTCTCTGACAGTGGCACCAAAGTGAGCGTCAAAGTAGAATATGTTTGTCTTGCTAATCATCACCATCCATCTGGAAAGTTGGTCCTTAATTTTGGTTCTGCCTTCTCTTATTTATATAAACCTTTGAAAATGTCTTTACATTTTTTACTTGTGACATTGTTTGAAGTAATGTGTATTAGAAAACAAGTGTCTTAAGAGTAGTTTCTTTCTTTTTAAAATAATGATTATAAATGTATTTCTATTAGGGGTGCCCCCATACATGAGTGTTTTAAGAATTACTTGACAAATCCATGTTCCTCATTTATGCTAATAATCATTTTTATGGCCCGTGTTACTATTCATTTTGAATATTTTTCTTTCCTGTTATAAAAATCTAAATATTCTTTGTAGTCTTCTAAAACAAACTCAACTTTTAAATGATATTTCTCTGAAGGCATTCTAGTTTTCTGGTATATTTTTGGAAATAAGAAATAGACCCATACAATCTGTTGTGGGTGCTTATGTCCCATAGATTTTATCTATTTGGAAATAAAATGTCTTCTGATATTTTTCAATATTCATGTATTAGTCTGCCAAAGGATTGCCCATGCAAATAAAAGAAATCTGTTAGCTTTTATAGAGGAGGTTTATTTGGGATAAAAACTTATAGTTTCAAGGCTGTAAAAAATCCAACTCAAGGCACCATAAGAGATACTTTCTCACTCAAGTTAGTTGCCATATGTTGAGGCAAGATGGCTGCTGATCTCTGGCTGGTCTCTGCTTTCCGCTCCAGGCTCACCCTTTCCTCTAGATTAACATGGGCCCAAGCGTCTTGAGGCTTCATACTTAAGTGATCTTGTAGTCCTCTCTCTCCTGGCATTGGGTTTGTTTCTTTCTGGGCCTCCTCTATCAGTCTTGGCTGTTCTGCTCTCTTCCCAATTTCAACTGTAAGCTATCCGGCAATTGGCCTTCTCTTTTCTGTCACATGGCAGGATCAAAAATGACGGAGCTCTCTCTTCCTGTGTCTGTCTGTGAAAGTATCTATTTATATAAAACCCAGCAAGGGAGTGGGGATTCAACCTGAGTCATGCCCATTGACATAGTTGAATTAAAAGCCCAAAGCAATCTTATCAAATAATCTAATCAAAGGCCCCTCAGCTGAATTTAATGCAATCAAAGGGTATCACACCCAGAAGAATATAGATTAGTTTGCAAACAATCTTTCTCTTTTGGGGATTCATAAAAAAATCTCAAGCTGCCACAACTACTTTTTTTTTTTTTAAAGAACGAATTTTTTTTTTTAAGATTTATTTTTCTTTATTTATATATCCTCCCCCTTGCTGCTTGTGCTTGCTGTGTTCACCTGCTTTTTTGCATTTTTCTGTGTCTGCTTGTCTCCCCCTGCTGCGGCATACCACTGAGTCAGCTCACCACGTGGCAGCTTGCCTGCTCGCGGCGGCTTGCCTGCTCATGGCAGCCTGCCTGCTCCGGAGGCCCCAGGAACTGAACCCGGGGCCTCCCATGTGGTAAACCAGAGCCCTACCAATTGAGCCACAGCTGGGTCCCACAACTGCTTTTTATTATTCCCATGATATTCATCACTACAACAGCATCGTTCATTTTAAATAAGCACTAAGGTTTCTATTGGTTTGGTATCTTAAGCTTCTTGAATGAAGTGAATTTTATAGATTATATATAGTATGCCATATAACATACTTTTCTAAAATTTAGCAACAGAAATTTTTATTTCTATCTTTTGGATAATGCAGTCAGATGTTCACATTTTAAAAACCATAAATAGGTACCCAATGATTAGTACTCTTCCAATCTCTGTGGCCCAACCATGCAGTCCCTTGAATAGAAATATGTTGTTGATATACAAGCAAACCCCAATTTTCTCTTCTTTTTTATTCATATTTTGTCATACAGTGCGCACTGTTCTACAGTGTACTTTATGAACTTAATATGTTTTGGAAAGCAACCCTTTATTCTCAAAGAGTTCTGTATTTTTTTCATGGCCACATTCTATTACATGGGTATTTCATTTAACTTGAGCATTATTGATAGAGTTTTTTCAATCTTTTTCTATTAAAAACAGTAGTTTGGGGAACTATTGTATACATATGTTCTTTCACATGTGTGCAAGTATATGTAGAGAATGAACTGTTAAAAGTGGGACTCTTGCATCAACAGCATTAGTAACATTGATCTATAGCCAAATTGCTCTCCACAGGGGTTGTACCAATGTGCTTAAGAGTGCTTGCTTCCCTCTATTCACCAAGTGTCCTGAGAAAGTTTATCATATAGTGTTTGCCTTTTGTATTTGGCTTATTGACTCAACATGATGTTTTAAAGGTTCATCCATGTTATAGCATGTATCAGAACTTCACTCTTTTTATGGCTGAATAATATTCCATTGTATTTATATGTCATATTTTGTTTATCCACTTATGCAACCCATTTATATTGCATTCCTAGGTTTTATTTAATTCTTAGAAGTTATTCCCTATTCTACAAATAATCATCAATGGCTAATTTTATTACATTTTTATCTCAATGTTTTTAACATTTAAAACTTTTATCAGTTTGGAATTTATTGGTCAAATCTGTGAATGATGGATCACTCTTCATTTCCAGGTGACCACACATCATTTATGCAATCATGTAACTTTTCCTCAACTTAATCATTTACCTAATTCCCACATGTTATCTGAAGTTTCTATAATCTTTCACTATGACCTTGAAATTGGCAAGTTTATTTCATAAACAAAAATACTGTTGAAATACTTATTGAAAAGTGCATCAAATTTAGATAAATTTATGGAAATTTTTTATCGTTTATGTTTTTGACTATTCCAATTCAAGAAGAGATTATTTTTAAAAATAAATCAGTAAGCTTGTAGGGTACAAGATACAGCAAACTATAATTGTCACAGAATAAAAATATTTAGAATATATGATGAAATAACAATATCAATGCCAACAACATCACATGCCATAACAAGTAAAATATCTAAACATAAACTTTACAAGAGAAGTTCAAGATCTAGACAAGAGAAAGTGGAAATGCTTGAAAACTGTAAATGTGAGTAATCTAACAATTTTACTAATTCTTTGTTGAGAATTGGTCTGTTTGAAATTTTCTATATCTACTGGAGTTTGTTTTATTTTCTTCTAGAAAATTTCCCATCTCATCTAGGTTTTCACATGTATATATAGAGTTGTAAAAAATGTCTTTAATGTTTCAGACAATTTTCTCTATGTGTGTTTACTACCTCATTGCAATTTCTTATTTTGTATATTTGTGCTTTTTCTATTTTGTTTGTTAGTGATCAGTTATCTAGAAATTTATAGGTTTTTAATTAAAAAAAATAGATTTTGGATTTATTCATTATACCAGTTTTCCATTTTCCAACTTACCAATTTATACTTTTATCTTTATTAATTCATTTATTTTGCTTTCCTTATGTATATTTTGCTATTTTTTCTAATTTTTCAGTGTACTACTTAATTTTCTTATTTTCACTTTTCTTATTCATTAATATGCATATTGAAGAGTGAGTGTTCTTTGACCACTGCTTTTGATGTACCCCATAGTTTCTGAGATATGATGTTTGCCTTGTTATTTTTCATTGTTATTTTCTAGGGAATTTGCAACATCTATTTTGATCTACACTTTGACAAATCCTCTTACAGTATTTTTTATGACAGTGTTGAAAGAGTTTCTTTTTTCTAGTTTTGTTCATTTATAATTTTACTTCATTGCCATTAGAGATTTTGAAATGTAATTTATTGAAGTCTTCTTTGCAGCCTAGTATATATGATAATTTTTTGTTAGTATTTTATGGACCCTTTACAAAATGTTTTCCTTTTCACATATTATATATCATATATTTATATTAATGTTCTTAAATTTAATTTTTATTTTCTTTATCCATTTTATCTGTCTTGTACTGAGATACTTGGTTTAAAATACAATAAATACTATTTTTGAAACTCCTCAAGTTTATGTTTTTAGAGCATTATTGTACCTAGTATATTTTAGCATTAAAATTGTCCTTTTTGTTTCATTTAATACTGTTTAGTGTAAATAGAAAATTAATTGTAACTGAGATTATAAATCCTTCTTTTTTATTTTACTTGCCTTTGCACATTCTTTTATTTTCAAACTTTCTTGATAGTTTTGCTTTAAGGGTGTGCTTTTTATATGTCATAGAGTTGTTTTATTTTGTTATTCAACTGAAAGTCTTTTTCTTTTAATTGGCAATTTTACCCATTTGTTTATTGGGCAGATATATTTCTGGAAATGGTATTATTTATTTTAAAATCATTTTCTGGATTTTGAGATCTTGTGTTTTTCAGGACTATTATCTTTCTCAATTACTTTATTCTGCTTTCTAACAATCAGTCAGAAGTTATGATCCAAACATGAATTATTTTAAATTATTATTCTAACTCAGATTGTTTATGAATAAATATTTCAAGTTTGATTTTTTTTTGAATCTCTGATCATTAACTTGTTCTGCTTAAGAATGTTCCATACTATAATACATTTTATTAAAAGGCCATATTTAGTAACAATCTGAAGAAATTTGTGGTAATGATGAAATCAGTGATAGCAATGTGCCTAGATAAACATAACTGAATTGCACAGTTGAAGATAGGATCTAAAATTTGGAAAAGTCAAGAGTCTCTATATCCCCTGCCATTTTGGACTACTTGTGTTTCAGACTGCTTTTGCCACTGTGTTTTACTTATTAATTCTGTAGAACTTGTAGATGAGTAATAGAAGATAACCTCAATGCTTCAGTGATCTTAAAATAATTACACCCCAAAGTAACCTCTGTGTTCTATATTTTGTTTTAATTGTAAATATTATAACATTTACCTGAAACTCTATGTAACATATGAATATATATTTAGATAGTAGTTTACTATAAATATTGGTATTTTCAGTATTGGGAAACTTCAGTAAATCCTTTTTAAAAATTTCAATCTATTTCCAAATTGAACTCAACCCATCCATGATCTCACTATTTTTGTCTGTCACAATCAATTTGTGGAGAAAGGCATATTTTTATATTCTTCTTTATTTGTGATGGGCATAGTCATGCAGTGATTAGTTGGCATGATTCATTTTATTTCATTTAATCTAAATTACTAACCGGGATTATAGCTCAAGTCTGTTGTCAAGGAACAAAACCCAGCAAACAAATCCAACAGGCATCAGTAAAATGACTCATTAGTAATGAGTTCTCATAAAGTCCCAACTAACTGAAGATATCAACCATATTGTTTTGTGTGAACCAAGTGGCAGGCTTAAAATTAACTTCTGAAAACTGACACAGGAATATATTCTATTTCAATATCAGTTCTTTGCAGGTTTTTAAAATTGAAACTAATTTTCAAAGAGTTAATTTGCTTAGGTCCTTTGCTTTTTCTCCTATCATTTGTTTTTCAGTGCATTTTCACTTCTAGATGATGGACTCTTAGAATTTTCATAAAGTCTATTCCTGAAAATACTAAATTTTATGTCCTGGTACTTTCACTTGAATATGATATTTATTATCATTATTTTAACTGTTTCCCCATAATGTAAGTGTGCCACACACCACAAATTCTAAAGCATATTGAAAGGGAATTCTAAGAAATCATATGAATATATATGAATCAGCTTTTTGGAAAGGACATCTAATCCAGCTCCAAATTCCCCCATTATCCTGCCATGACCCACAAATACCTGTTTTTACCTAATGCACAAAAAACATGTCTTGGGATTTACTAGTGCACTGTTAGATATGAAGTTGGTTGACAGTGGGATGGTGGGGAGGGGAATATAAAAGTTTCAAATGGTGGTAGGGTAGATTTTCTCTGCAAGCGTGGACAGTGTCAAGCTAAAAGTTAAATATTTAAATTCTCAGATGGTTAAATTTGATATATTTCCTCTTATTCTGATTCTTTTGTTCATTCTTTTACAATATCTATCCTGATAACCAAGTTTTCCTTCAAGTATAGCCAGGAGAGTTTGGCCTCTTAACCCAAATGTATTAGTTGCCAAAGGGCTACCAATACAAAGTACTAGAAATGGGTTGGCTTTTATAAAGGGGTTTTATTTGGGGAAATAGCTTAGGGTTCCAAGGCCATGAAAAGTCATGTTCTCTCACCAAAGTCAGCTGTGGAAGCAAGATAACCACCCATCTCTGCCGAGGTCGCCTCCTTTCTGCAACTGTAGGCAAACCTGGCATAGGGCTTGTCTTTTACCCGGCCTCAGCTCTCAGTCTCCATGACTCAGCTTTCAGACATATGGCTCATCTATCTCTGGGCCTCAGCTCTTTGAGTCTCTCTGGGGCTTCTCTCCTTGTAGCTCAGCTGTGGACAAAACTGTTGCCCTTTCTCTCACATGGCCAGACCAAATATGGCAGCTTCTTTCTCTGTGTCTGTCTGTCTCTCTCTGTTTCTCCATTTATATCAGACCCAGCTGGAGGGTGGAGACCTATGTAATTTAATCAACAGCCCTAAAGCAATCTTATCAAGATATCTAATCAAAGGACTCTCAACTGAATTTAAAGAATTGAAATGTCATCAAAACCACAGGAATAGATTAATTTAAAAACGTAATGTTTCTCTTTTGGGGATTCATAAAATAATTTCAAACTGCCACACCAAGTGTTGTTCATTGACTGAATTTTGTAAAGACACTCTATTGCTTCAGTGATATAAATCTATATCTGAAGTGAAGAAGTTGCTTCAGTGATATAAATCTATATCTGAAGTGAAGTAGCCACAAACTCCTGCTCTATGAGAGACTCCACTAGATGCTGTGGGAGGTAGTAGGAATTATAAAACCAGGTATCTACCCTCAAAAGTTCACCATTTAATTGGGGAGACAAGGCCCAAAGGTGAAATATCAAGTTATGTCATAGGAAAAATGCATGGTATTAAGGACAATTGCCTTGTGACCCATATAAGGGATATTATAATACTTGCTGTGAGTTCAGATAAGGATGTGATTATTTTTGCTGAAGAAATAAGTTGACCGTATGGGGAAGAAGGTTCTGTACCAGGACTTTGGGAGAAATAGAATTTGTATAAAATTTTAAGCTCATGATTCATATTGTGCTATCCTCTATTCAGGTTTCAGTGGATTCTGTGTGTTTTTCCCTTTTGAAAGCATAGAAATTAATTAGAGTTCACTTTAATCAAAAGCATATTATATCAGGTATTTTCTAAGCATTTTAATGACTATAAGGATGCTATGATACAAGGCACTATGATTATTCTCATTTTAGGATAAGAAATTGAGACATGGGGAAGTTATACA
>PVKH010006451.1:0-21044 GCA_004027955.1 Chaetophractus vellerosus | reverse complement strand
ATAAATAAAAATAAATAAATAAATCTTTAAAAAAAAAAAGCTTACAGTCACAAGGCCCTAAAGAGTCTAACTCAAGGTACCATTGAGGTATTTTCTCACCCAAAGTCATTGGCCATGTGTTGGAGCAAGATGGTGGGCAATGTCTGCAAAGGTTCAGCCTTCATTCTTCCTCTTAAGGCTCTGTGGCCTCAGCTTCTTCCAATCTCAGCTGCAGGCTGGTATAAGGCTTGATTCCCTCCCCAGGGCTCATTTCTTTCCAGGCTCAGCTGCTCAGTTCTCTTTACAAGGTCAGCTGTAGACAATCAGACTCATCTGTCTTCCCAGGGCCTCTGCCATGTCTAATGAGCTGTCTCTCTTCCTCTGTGTTCTTATTCTCTGTGTGTTTATTTCCATGTGACTGTCTGATTTAACCCCAAGGGGACTGGGACTTGACACTGAGTCATACTTTAATGACATGTTTAGATTAGAGCCTTAATCTTAACATAATTTAATCAACATCATCTCAGCTGAACCTAATACAATCAACTGTATCATGCCCAAAGAAACATACCAGTTTACAAACATAAACAATATCTCCTTTTTGGAGTTCATGAATAATATCAAAATGTCACACTTGACCAGCTCTTTTTTCATTACTATTTGCATATAATATCTTTTCCAACTTTTCACTTTCAACCTGGTTGTGTCCTTACATCTGGGGTGAGTCTTTTGTAGAGCATATAGGTGGTTCATGTTTTTTCATCCATTTTATCAGTCTGTGTCTTTTGATTGGAGGGTTCAAGCCATTAACATTCAGTGTTATTACTGTAAAGGCATTACTTCATTCACTTTGTCCTTTGTTCTTCCATTGTCATATCATGCTATTGTATGTCTTTTTACCCTTATTTTTACCCTTCCTAATAATCTTAATTTCTATACTCTTCTCCAAGTTTCTGGCCTTTGTTTTTTTCCCTTTCAGACTACAGCACTCCCTTTAGTATCCCTTGTAATTATGGACTTTCAGTAACATACTTTCACAATTTTTGTTCATCTGTGAAGTCTTTAAAGTCACCTTCATGTTTGAAGAATGGTTTTGCCAGATACAGAATTCTTGGCTGTCATTGTTTTTCTTTCAGTACCTTAAATACATCACACTGCTTTCTTCTTGCCTCCATGTGTCTGATGAGAGGTCAGCATTTAATCTTATTGAGGTTCCATTGTATGTGATGTTTTGCTTTTTCTCTTATTCAGAATGTTCTTTCTCAGTGATATTTTGCATTCTCAAGAGTAGGTGTCTCAGAGTAGGTCAAGTCAGATTTATCCTGTTTGGGGTACGTTGTCCTTCTTGGATATTGATATTTATGTCTTTCATAAAGGTTGGGAAGTTTTTGGTCACTATTTCCTGGAATAATCTTTCTGACCCAGTTCCATTCTCTTCTCCTTCTTGGACACTGATAATGCATGTATTTGTGCATTCTGAATTGTCATTAAATTCCCTGAGACCATGTTCCATTTTTTCCATTCTTTTTTTTTGTTGTTGTTGTTCTCCTGTCTTTTTCAGTTCAGATGTTCTGTCCTCAGAATTACTAATTCTGTCTTTGAGCAATTCAAATCTGCTGTTATGTGCCTCTACTGTATTTTATTTTCCAGTTAGGCCAGTCAAAAGAATTTATTTGGGAAATGGGGGAAAGAACAGAGCTTGCTGAGAAATGAGAGAGAAAGACAGAAATACACACCAACATTTGGTGCGGGCCCCTCTAGGCAGAGAAAGCCTCTAATCTATTTTTAAATTATTATTATTATATATCCCTCCCTTTCTGCTTGTTCTTGCTGTGTTGATTTTTTGTGTTCTTCTGTGTCTGCTTGTCTTCCCCCATTGCGGCGACCTGCCGAGTCAGCTCACCGTGTGGCGGCCTTGCCTGCTCACGGGCAGCCTTGCCTGCTCACGGGTAGTTTGTCCTGCTCACAAGCAGCTTGTCCTGCTCATGGGTGGCTTGTCCTGCCTGCAGGGGCTTGCCCTGCCCAGGCAGCCTTGCCTTGCCTGTGGTGGCTTTGCCCTGCCATGGAGGCTTGCCTTCTCAAGGCAGTCTTCCCACTCAAGGAGGCCCCAGGAACCGAACCCAGGGCTTCCCACATGGTAAACTGGTGCTCTACCAATTGAGCTACAGCCTGCCCCTCTAATGTATTTTTAATGCCATCCATTGTGTCTTTCATTCCCATAATGAATGTTACTTTTCTTTATAGATAGACTTTCCAATTGTTTTTTATGCTCAGCCAGTGTCTTTTTAATATCCTTTATCCTTTTAGTCATATTTTCCTTTGGTTCTTTGAATTTATTTAGGAGACTTGTGTGATTATCATTGATTAGTTGTTATCAGTCTTGTATCTCATCAGCATATTTGTTTTTTTCCTTTGGCTAGGTCATGTCTTCTTGTTTCCTAGTATGGCTTATAAATTTTTACTGATGTCTAAGCATCTGAATATGTTGGTGAATTTGCTCTGATGCCTAGTTTTTTTTTTTTTTTTCTCCACAGCTCTTCTCTTATTTTTGGTTCAACTTTTTCTAAGTCTTTAAAATTGCCCGGTTTAAGTTATCAAACTCAGACAAGGATTCACTAATGGGGCACAGATTATCTCCTAGGGGCCTAAAGAGAGACCTAAAAGAAGTTTTTTTCTTTGCAATTTCCTAGGCAGCCAGCAGATGGTGTTAATTGGGGACACTTTCCACGGAGCTGTTCCTTTCAACCTCCACTTCCCTGTTTCTGGTCTGGCCAGAGCCAAGATTCAAAGTGGGCTCTGCTTGCTGAATTGACTGAAGAGAAGCCCTCTGACACCCCCTCACTCTTCCCTTGTAATACCTGGCAGGGAGGAAGAGTTCTGTTACCCTCTCATTCAGCTGCAGTGAGCCAGGGGTTTTATCCAGGCTTTATGTCTTCAGGGTGGGGGGTGGGAGCCCTTCCCGGATTCTGTGGGATTTGGTAACTGACATTTGTAGTTTTGGGTTCTACGTATCTCTGTTCTTTGCCTCTCCTAGGAGTTGCACAGCTCTGTCCTGGTCTGCTGACCTCCAGAACAGTTACCTTGGAAATCTTTTGGCCTTTACTTCATTTCTTTGGATGCCTATTCCACTGCCATCTTCCCATAACTCTGTGTATCTTCTTCTCCTTTTTTTTTTTTTTTACAGTATCAGGGCTGGAGATTGAACCCCGGATCTCATATGTGGGAAGTCAGTGCTCAGCTACTGAGACACTTTGGCTCCCCTGAGTTGGTTTTGTGGTAATTCACTTGTTTTTTGTTTGTTTGTTTGTTTGTTTGTTTGTTTGTTTAGGAGGTACCAGGGAATGAACCCAGGACCTCCTATTTGGGAAGCAAGCACTCAACTGTTTGAGTCATATCTGCTCCCTGTATATCTTCTTTAGAAAAATATCTGTCCATCTTTTTTCCATTTTTTAATTGGGCCCTTTTTCTTTTTATTGTTGTGTTATAGGATCTCTTTCTATCATGGATATTACACCCTTTTTGGATGTGTGATTACCAAATATTTTCTACCATTGAGTAGCCGGCCATTTTACCCTCTTCACAAAGTCCTTTGAGATGTAGAAGTGTTTAATTTTGAAGAGGTCCTATTTAATTTTTTCTTTTGTTGCTTGTGCTTTGGGTGTAAAGTTTAAGAGACTCCCACCTGATACAAGGCCTTGTAGATGGTTCCCTACATTATCTTCTAGTTTTATGGTCCTGGTTTTATGTTTAGGTCTTTGATCCATTTTGAGTTGATTCCTCTGGTGGATCTGGGCAAAGGATATTGAAAACCTTCTAGAAAGGATTCAGCATTCTACTTGCCCTTACAAACACTCATGATTCATGTGAAGAAGTCAAAATATAAATATTAACAGGACTTTGGAAGAAGATGATTCCAGCCCTCATGGATGACTGTGGCTTCCAGACTTCAGTGGAGGAAGTAACCGCAGATGGGATGGAAATAGCAAGAGAACTAAAATTAGAAATGGGACATGAAGATGTGAATGAATTGCTGCATCTCATGATAAAACTTGAACAGATGAGGATTTGTTTCTTATGGATGAACAAAGAAAGTGGTTTCTTGAGGTGGCATCTACTCCTGCTGTTATTTATCAGGATTCTCTTGGAAAACAGGAGACCAATGGGAAATTTCTGTAAATATTATGAGAGTTTTATAAGAATTGTAGCATGTGACTGTGGGGATGCCCAATTCCCACAGGCTGCAAGCCAGGAAAAGCTGGCTAGCTGAAATAGAGATGGAAATTCTCTCTTCTGATGGCTGAAACCATTACTTCTGCTGTTAAAACCTTCAGCTGAATGTATAAGACTTCTCTTATTGTTGGAGGTAATCTCAGTTGATTTTTTTAAATTTTTTATTTATTTTTTTTAATTTATTTATTACATATCTCCCCCCCCCTTCTGCTTGCTCTTGCTGTGTGTCCATTCTTCTGTGTTTTTCTATGTCTGCTTCTTGTCTCCCCCCGTCTTTGTGGCCGCGCACCGAGTCAGCCCTCTGCGGCAGGGACTCGCTCCGTTCGTGGGTGGCTCCATTCCGTTTTTCATGGGTGGCTTCGCTCCATGTTTTGCGGGCAGCAGTCCTCCATGTTTTTGTGGGCTGCTGGGCTTCCACTTCGCAGGCAACAGCTCCGCTTTTCACGGGTGACTTTGCCATGCCCGTGGGGGCTCCGCCCTGCCCGTGGCAGCTTTTTTGCCTTGCCCATGGTGGCTTTTTGCCCCACCCACAGCGGCTTGCCTTTCTCAAGGCCATCTGCCTGCTTGGAGAGGTCCCCAGGAACCAAACCCGGGGCCTCCCATGTGGTACCCCAGCGCGCTCTTTATCCACTGAGCTATCTAGCTGGCCCCTCAGTTGATTTTATATGTAATCAGCTATAGATGCAATCAACTTACTGGTTTAAGTCCATAAAATGTCCTCACAGTAACAATCAGGCTAGTGGTTGCTTGACCAAACTACCAAAACCTGGCCAATTTGACATATGAGCTTAACAGTCTCACTTGGTGAAGAGGGAGTGAACATTGTTGAAATGACAACAAAGGATTTTTGTTTTTATTTTAATATACTTTTTTTTATAAAAGAAACTTAGATTACATAAATGTTACACAAAAATTATAGAGGATTCCCATATGCCTCACTCCCTAGCCCTCCCACATTTTCCCACATCAACAACATCCTTCATTAGTGTAGTATATTTGCCACCATTGATGAGCACATCTTGAAGCACTGCCACTAAGCGATGATTATAGTTTACATTGTAAGTTTACACACTCTCCCACACATTTTTGCAAGTTATTTCAAGATATACAATGGGCTGTATCTGTCATTGCAATGTCACTCAAGATAAATTCCCAAGTCCTGAAAGTGCCCCCAAATTATACCTATTTTTCTCTCTACCTCTCCTCAGAACCTCCAGTGGCTAGTGTCTTCACATCCATGATAAAAGATCTTCCATTGCTAGGATCACAAGTCTACAGTAGAACCATTGTAAGTCTACTCTAGTCCATTGTCCATTCCCCAATCCTGAGGTTTCTGTGATGGTGATGCCCACTCCACCTCTGCTTGAGAGGGGGCTTAAGTCCCATGGGACAGATGAATGGGACTTTCTTGCTAGCAGTTGCAGAGTCTCTTTGTTCCTTAAGATGGTCATTGTCAGTCATCATCTCCTTGTTAGTTGTCCTGGGTTAGTCCAATGAACTGAAGAGTTGGTGTTGCAAGTCTGTTGAGATTCAGGGCCTAACTGGCACATGGAGAATCCAGAGATTTAAGTCTCTTCACCATACAACTATCAACTCTTGTACTGTCAGTTCAGATAGAGGGGCAGCAGAGCCATGTGTGGGAAAATACAACTGAGTCTAACTCTATCACACCAGGGAGTGTAAATTCCAAATTAGGGGCCCACTGGCAGGACACCAAATTCCTGAGCTGTCTACCCTGCCTGTAGTG
This sequence comes from Chaetophractus vellerosus, assembly GCA_004027955.1. Taxonomy (NCBI): domain Eukaryota; kingdom Metazoa; phylum Chordata; class Mammalia; order Cingulata; family Chlamyphoridae; genus Chaetophractus; species Chaetophractus vellerosus. The sequence continues at coordinate 15,088 of PVKH010006451.1, read as the reverse complement.
TCTGGATGTTTTCAGAACCCTCAGGAGCTCCACTATTTGAGGTAATATTTACTTTGGCAGCCAAAGAGTTCCTGCTGAGACATGCACAAGCATAACCTCTGAAATGACCTCTCAACTCACTTTGAAGTCTCTTAGCCATATAAAATAATTTGTCTCTACCCTTTCCCCCTTTTGGTCAAGGTCTTTTTCCAGTTGCATTGCTAGTTGGTTCTTGGTAGTAATCCCTCAGTGCCAGGGAGGCTCATCCTCAGGAGTCATGTCCCATGCTGGGGGGTGGGGGGAAGGTAATGCATTTATATGCTGAGTTTTGGCTTAGAGAAAAGCCACATTTGAGCAACAAGAAGGCTCTCAGAAGGTAACACTTAGGCACCCTATAATAATATGCTAAGTTTCAATATCAAAAGTAAAGGTTCATAAGTACAGTCATCAAAATCAAGAGCCTGTTAAAGATCCATCCTCGTTCTGTAGTCACTGCCCCTGTACTCAGGGGACTCTTGCTGTCCCATTAGAGAATGAGGCAGAGCACTCCAGGATGGAAATTTGATTTCTTTGTTTATTGTGTGGATTTTGAATATTAAATAAACTTAGTTCATAAAGCAGTGGCAGGATTTTAGAGGATGGACTCCAAGTTTAAATGAAGATCTTCTGTGTGTAACATGCTATCAAGCAGCATATAGAGAATTCTTTCTTGAAAAGAAGAGTCAGTCAATGTGGCAAAGTTCATTTTTGTCTTATTTTTAAGAAATTGGCACAGCCTCCCCAACATACAGCAACCACCATCCTGATCAGTTAGCAGCCATCAAAAAGATTATAACTCATTGAAAGCCCAGGTGATCTTTAGCGTATTTTAGCACTAAAGTTAAAAAATTAGTGTACATGCATTGTTTACTACACATAGTGATATTATACACTTAATAGACTGCAGTATAGTGTAAACATAACTTTTGTATACACTGGGAAACCAAACAAAACCCTTGTGACTTGCTTTATTGCAATATTTGTTTTATTGCTGTGGTCTGGAATGGAACCTGCAATATCTCTAACATATACCTGTATGTTTTACTAGTCTGTTGAGATTTTCTATTTCTTCTTTATTCAATTTAAGTAGTTTGTGTTATTCTAGGAACTTTCCATTTACTTAGTTATCTAATGTTGACATACAGTTGTTCATAGTTGTTGAGAATTGAATCATGTCTCCCTTAAAAGGCATGTTCAGGTCCCAATCCCTGGTCCTGTAGGTGTGAACCCATTTGTAAATGGGACCTTTGAAGATGTTGTTAGCCAAAGTGTGCCAAAACTGAGTGACGGTGTGCCTTAATAGAATATGGCCAAAGTCATTATCCAGAAAGAAAAGTAGATATGAAGGGAAGCCACAGGAGCTATCAGAAGCAGGTAGTTAATGGAACTCAGAAGAGAAAGAAGCAACTGCCATGTGCATTTACATATAACAGAAAAACCAAGCACCAGGGATCACTGGCAGCCAGTCCAGAATGCCACGGTCTTTGGGGAGAAAGCATAACCTTGGTGATGCCTCGATTTTGGACTTTTCCTACTCTTAAAACCATGAGCCAGTAAATTCCCAGAGTTTAAGCCAACCCATTTTATATTTGTTTAGAAGCTAGAAAAGGAGAACTATAGTTTTCCCTCAAATTCCCTTTTATTCTGTAAGGTTGTGTCTAATGTCCTTAAATTAATTTTGATATTAGTTATTTGCATTCTCTTTATTTTCTTTGTCAGTTGGCTAAAGGTTTGTCAATTTTATTGATGTTTTCTAAGAATCAACTTTTGGTTTCATTGATTCCATTGTTTTTTCTTTTCTGGAGGTATTTCATTTTTCTGTGCTCTAATCCTTATTATTCCCTTCCTTCTGCTCACTTTAGGTATAGCATGCTGTCATTTTTCTTTTTTTAGTGTCTCAAGATGTGAAGTTAGGTTATTGATTTTTTTTCTTTTTTAATGCAGGCGTTTGGAGCTATGTATTTCCCTCTGGCCACTGCTTTTTCTGCATCCCATAAATTTTCAAATTTTGTTTCATTTTCTTTCATGTCTGCATTTTCTAATTTTCCTTGAAATTTCTTCAACTCATTAGTTTTATAAGAGTGTGTTTAATGTTCACTTCTTCTGTTACTGATTTCTAGCTTCATTACACTATGGTTGGAAAAGATACTTCGTATGATTTCATCTTTAAAACTCATTGAGACTTGCTTTATGATGTAGCATGTGGTCTATCCTGGGGAATGATCCATATAAACCTGAGAAGAATGTGTATATTCTCTTTATTGGGCAAAGCATTTAACATATATGTTAGGTCTGGTTGGTTTATTATGTTTATTATGCTGTTCCTACCCTCTATTTCTTTACTGATCTTCTGCCTAGATATTATGTCATTATTTGATGTATTGGTAATTGGCCTATTGAATCTCTATTATTTTAGAATTCTCTATTACTCATTCCATATTTGCTTCATCTATTTTGGATGCTCTGTTTTTGGGTTCCCATATCCATAAAATTGTTATGTATTCTTGATAAGTTGCCCCTTTTATCGATATGGAATGTCATTCTTACTCTGTTGTAACAGGTTTACCTTACAGTGTATTTTGTATATTAGTATAGTCTCTCCCCAACTCACTTTATTTACTATTTGGATGGAGTATTTTTCTCTGACCATTCACTTTCATCCTGTCTTTGGATCTTAGATGAGTGTCTTGTAACAGCATATAGTTGGATTGTGCCTTTTTATTCACTCTACCATTCTCGGCATTTTGTTTGGAGACATTAAGCCATTTATATTTAAAGTAACTACTAGTAAGGCAGGACATACCTGAGCTATTTTGCCATTTTTTAATAACATTTTTCCATCATTTCTTCCATTATTGCTATTTGTAGGTATAGTTGCTCTTTTGTAATGAACCATTTTGATCCCCCTCTTCTCATTTTCTTTTCTGTGTGTTCTAAAAATACTTTTCTTTGAAGTTCTCATAGGTTTACAATTTCACATACTAAGTCTAAAATATTCTAGTTTGAATTGATATCAAGTTAATTTCAATAGCATACAAAGTTTCTGTACCCCTCCTTACTCCCTGTGACAGTTTGAATTTCTTGAATCAAAAAAAAAAAGAAAGATTTTAATTTTGAATTTTGAACAAATCCCTTCCTGTGGGTGTGAGACCATTGGTTGCATTCGATTCTGTTAAGAGACCTTTATTAGATCACTGATCGCTTTTGATTAGAGTACATCAGTAAGGCATGACTCAGTTGGGTCTCTACGCTATTATTGGGCCTAATTTAAACGAGTCACAGAGGAAGAGACACACAGAAAAAGAAAGCTGCCATTTTGATCCTGCCATGTGAGAGACAGGAGAAAGGAAAGAGAGAGAGGTCTCCAGGGTCACCTACAGCTACAGAAAGGCAAAGGCAGAAAAACCCGAAGAGGATGAAAGAGGACCCAGAGTCTTGAATCAACAGATCACAAAGGCACAGAAAGATCAGCTTAAGGCTGGGGAGGTGAGCCCTGCCATATGCCCTATTGCCATATAGCAGAACACCAGGATCAACAGTAGCTGACTTTGTTGAGAAAGCATTTCTGATGGTATCTTGATTTAGATATTTCATGGCCTCAGAACTGCAAGCTTTTATCCCAAATAAGTCCCCTTTATAAAAGCCAACACATTGCTGGTACTTTGCATTGGCAGCCCTTGGACAAACTAAGACACTCCCTTTTATGTTTTTCTCACAAATTATATTTTTATACTTTGAATTCCCAATAACACAGATTTTTTATTGCTTTTTAAAAAACTTATTCACCTCCAAACTGTACAATCAATGGCTTTCAGTAAAATCACAAAGAAAAACCCCATAAACCTTATATTCCTGTATTATTGGCACTTAATATCTGTGTGATACCTTTGCTACAATTAATGGGAGAGTATTAAAATAATAGTGTTCACGATGATCCATAGTTTGCATTAGGTGTATTTTCCTCAAATACTCTCCTATTATTAAGACCTTGTAATAGTGACATACATTTGTTCTAATTCCTAGAAGATCCTTCTTATGTTTTGTGCTTCCTGAAGAATCACCAAACTGTCTTCCACAGCAGCTGTATCATTTTACATCCCCACCAGCAGTGAATAAGTGTTCCTATTTCTCTATATCCTCTCCAACACTTGTAGTTTTCTGTTTGTTTGATAGTGGCCATTCTATTAGGTGTTAAATGATATCTTATTGTGCTTTTCATAGACCCACTGGTCCTCTATGATCTATCGTTTTCCTCTTTTTTTTCTCCCTAGGGTAGGTAATTTCAGTTGTTTAATCTTGATATTTGGTTATCATTTATTCTGCCTGCTCAAATTGGCCAAGAACACCGTACTGACTTTTAAATTTCCAACTCTTAGTGTGGAGGAATAGTAATTATGTGTTCTGTAGTGTGAAAGTTGTAACTGTTCCATATATAATTTTCAGCAATAGCCTTGATCTTCAACTTTTAAGGTTTTTTGTTGCACCCTTTTCTGAAGCTTTCTTACTTTAGTTGCACAAATCAACATTTTAACATTTTTCTTTAAAAATACTTTCATTTCACCTCTCAGTTTTGTTGTTCCTGCACAGTCCTCCTTCAGTTTTCTAGTTTCCAAAAATATGAGTAACTCATGTAGAAATCTATCTTCAAAAGCTATCTTTGTCCTTGTGTTTTTATATCTTTTAAAACTCTCATTTCTTATTTTAGTGAAATTTTAGGAAGGAGTAGAAACAAATACATGTTATTTGAACTGTTATGTTTAGCTGCATGTTTTGTTTTTCAATAATCACTTGACTCTTTTTGTAGTCATTCCAGATGGAATCTTGTCCTTGTGTATGATTTTAGCCATTTTTGCTATGCTCACTTCCCTGAATTCTGCACTGTGCAATGTCACATTAAAAGCATTCAGAGATTCTTTAGATAAATAAATGTTAGTTTTTCTACTCTGAAAACTTGTAAGGAGTTTTACTTCTGAAAACCAGACACTATAAATTTGCCATTGGGATTCCTTTCATTTTGGAATACATGTTCTGAAACCAAAGAATTGACTCATAGTAAATTATTTCTGAAATGTTATTAATATTGTCATGCTGAAAAGTTTTATAGTGTTTTTATTCCTTTTTTAGAAAAAGACTTGGATGTTGGTGAACTGATGGAGAGAGAACAGCAAGGATTTGTGAAAAGAGTTGCAACCACACTTGAGAAAACCTTGACTGAGGAAAAAGGCAGTAAATTTAATGGTGAAAAAATATCTTCTGTGAACTCAGACATTAGTATTATGAGGAAATGCCTTTCTAAATGTGACTGTTTCAGAAACCATATGAAACATAATTTAAACTTATTTTATCATAATAGGTGCCAGGAGAAGAAACATCATGAATATAATAAGTCTGGGAAATATTTCCTTAGGTCATCCTCTATTGTAGTAGCCCCCTTTCAGTGTACTCAGTGTATAAAAAGCTTCATTAAGGAGTTGGACCTCATCAGACATTTGAGAATTCATACAGGAGATAAACTTTATGAATGTTATGAATGTGGAAAAGCCTTTATCCAGAAGACATGCCTTAATTCACATCATAAAGTTAGTACAGGAAGGAAGCCTTATGAATGTAACAAATGTGGAAAGACTTTTACTCTCAAGCAAAACATCCTCAGACACCATAGATCTCACAAAGGTGAAAACCCCTATACATGTCAGCAATGTGGGAGAGTCTTTCACCACAAATATAGTCTCACTGGAAATGAAAATGTTCATACTGTAGAGATACCTTATGAGTGCCCTAACTGTGAAAAATCACTCAGATATAAGAAACCTCTATTTGTGCCTCTGAAAATTCATACTGGTGTGAAACCTTTCAAATGTAATGAATGTGGGAAAGCCTTCTCTCAATATTCAATCCTTACTATGCACATAAGACAGCACACAAGGGAGAAATCCTATAAATATGATAAATGTGGAAAAGAGTTCTTTCAGTGCTCACCATTTATTTTGCATATGAGAAGTCATACAGGTGAAAAACCCTATCAATGTAATTAATGTGGGAAAGCTTCTTCTCATAAATCATATCTTAGTGTTCATGAGAGAAATCATACAGGTTAAAAAGCTTGTCAATGTAATGATTGCGGTTTCAATCAAAAGTCAAACCTTAGCACACACCAAAGAATTCATACTGGAGAAAAACCTTATGAATGTAATAAATGTGGGAAGGATTTTCTTTGTAAACTATCTCTTACAATACATGAGAGAATTCATATAGGTGAAAAGCCTTATGCATGCAATCATTGTGGAAAAGCTTTTACTTAGTTATCTATGCTTACCATATACAAAAGAGTTCATATTGGAGAAAAATCTTTTGCATGTAAGCAATGTGGGAAAGACTTTAGTTATAAATTGGCTCTTACTGAGCATGGAAAAACTCACAGTGTAGAGAGACCTTATGAGTGTCCTAATTGTGAAAAAGCCTTCAGACATAAGAGAAACCTCACTGTGCATTTGAAAATTCATACTGGAGAAAAACCTTATGAATGTAATGAATGTGGGAGATCCTTCTCTCAAGTGTCATCCCCTTTCTGTACATATAAGATGTCATGCAGGGGAGAAACCCATTGAGTACAAAGAATGTGAAAAAGCCTTCTGTCAAAGCTCAGCACTTATGGCACATTTAAAAAGTCATAGTAGTGGGGCCGGCTCGATAGCCCAGTGGATAGGGCGCCGGCATACCACATGGGAGGCCCCGGGTTCAGTTCCCGGGGACCTCTCCTAGCGGGCAGACCGCCTTGAGAATGGCAAGCTGCCATGGGTGGGCCGGAGCCGCCGTGGGCAGGGCAAGAAGTGCCACGGACAGGGCAAGAGCCGCCACGGACAGGGCAAGAGCCACCACGGGCAGGGTAGGTCGCCCGCGGATGGAGCGCAGCCAGCCACCCTCGAACTGAAAGCCGGCCGTGAACAGAAGCAGAGACCGCCCACAAGCGGGGAAAGCCGCGCCTGCACAGTGACCACTCTCAGCGCATCGCTGCAGCGGGGGGAAGGGGAGATATGTAATAAAATAAATAAATCTTTAAAAAAAAGTCATAGTAGTGAAAAATCATTTAAATGTAATGAATGTAGGAACGCTTTTTCTCAAAAAGCATATCTTATTCTACATGTGAAAGGTTATTAGGATGAGAAACTATGTATAAGCTTAATAATAACATGTGAAAAGTCCTCTGAAATTTCAGCCATTGCTCTACCTGTGAGGACATATATGGGTAAGAAACCTGTGTAGTAAATACAAGAAACTGCAGTCACGATTCTTTTCTCTTTAGACCCCAATAAATTCATAGTTGGTATGAACACTTTGAATGCCTTGATTATCAGAAAACCAGTAGAAATTCATATCTCATAGCTCATCAAAAAATTCTTTCTTCATCAAAACACTACAGAGGTGGAAAAGCCTTAAGAAAGTACTCAGAATTTATGAAGCCCAAAGACATTCATACTGAGGGAAAAGCCCATTGGTACAATGGAAAGCCTGTACTAACTAAAACCTACAGTGAACATGGTACTTAATAATGAAACTCATAAGATGAATATTAATTTCAGGAAACAGAAGGACATGCCTCCTATCACTACTAGTTGTTCACAGTAGTATTAGGTGGTCTATTTAATGAAAAAATATGAATAAAATAAATACATGATGTAGATTGGAAAGAAAATATAAGGTTAAAATCATATACAATAAAGGCAGCTGAAAACAGCATTTAATTAACATTATAACTAAAGCCTGCATTTATGATATTGGATTTTTGGACTCTATTTATGGCAGACTTTTATAACTTAAAATTCTAATAATGCAGTTTACCATGTGACTGAAAATCAAGTTTTTTTAGTAAATCAAGGAGTACGATATTCCTTTGGTAAATGTGTGCGTCCCTGCATCAAAATACTGAACTTATAATGAAGTATCTAAGATCAGATACAACTCCTTTAATTTTGTAGAAATTGTGATCAAACTTTACCTATACTTTGAAGGAGAGGGAGATACTGCAAAGAACTAACTGGTCATGTAACTTGCATAAATTTTGTTTTTACACTTATGTATTTTTCTCTAGCAATGTTTAATTGCAGCTTTAACAGAGTAAAGGTAAAGTAAGCAATAAGACAAGAATTTTAATAATGGGCCATACAATTTATACAGAGAAATGAGGATGTGAGAGAGTAAAGGACAGTGACTAGGTTATAAGATCAATGGATTGTAGATTTATGTGGGATTCATGAATTTTTGAGTGAGGATGGATTTAGGAATGAACTGGAATCATGGCTTTGAAGTTCAAATAGATGTATGCTTGAATTTGAGTTGATGAAAGTATTGCAGGTATTGATAATGTTCAGATCCAGGTAGTTTAGGCATGAGTGGTTGAGATAGGATGCCTATTGTGGAGGAAAGGTGGTCATAGAACTAGAGAAAAGGCTATTGGAAAGATCATGCACATTGAAATGACAGAAATAGTCTTGAAAAAAGTAAGAGTGATCCAGAAGCTAAAATATTTAAGGAATCTGGGAAGTGCAATAAGGAGCAGAAATAGGGTAGTGATGTTTGATGTCTTAGGAGCCAAAAGGTGGATATTTTCAAATACTAGAGAGCTTTGTCTGGAAGCAAAAATGAGCATGAGACAGCTCCCCTGCCCCCAGTGTCCACTGGCATAGTGGATGTCATGGAGGATTAAATCATATCCCCCACAAAATGCAAAGTCTAAATTGCTGATCCTGTGGGTGTGAACCTATCTGTAAATAGGACTTATGAAGATGTTATAAATGTGTGCCCAAACTAAATGAGGGTAGGCCTTAATCCAATATCAGCGACCTCTTTATAAGCAAAGTAAAGTTGACACAGAAAAAGAAGCAGGGGAGGAGCAAGGCACCAGAAGTCAATGGAATATGGAGGAGTAAGGAGACGACATTGGCCGGTACATTCCCATGTAGATGGAAAAGCCAAGGGCCAAGGATTGCCTTCAGCCAACCCCAGAATGCCATGGTCTTTGGGGAGAAAGCATTGCCTTGCTGATGCCTCAGATTTGGACTTCCCCTAACCTCAAAACTATGAGCCCATAAATTCTCATTGTTTAAGCCAACCCATTGTTTGGTATTTGTTTTTAGCACCTGAGAAGCTAATATAGATCAGAAAAGAAAAATATCCAGCTGGGGAGGGCTACAGTGGAAACATAGTCATAGGGGAGAACCAGGTTTTTAATTAGAGAAGAAAGTGAAGGAAACATAGGGAAAAATTGTTGAGGACATAGGGGATTGTGATGGTATTTGAATGTGAATTCCAGAGAGCACAGAGTTTCTAGAGTTGGGCATGGGTGCTAATGGAGTTATAAAGGAGACTGTACAGAGCCATGTGGGGATACATGTCTGAATGATTTTACTAACATGGGAGTCTGGATATTTGTGGTGACTGGTAGATACAAGAATAGGAAATACCAGCCCTGTGAGTCTTGGGAAGATAAAGACGTGAGGTCTTTCATTAGGAGGTTGCTTTTGGGTTTTTGATAAATGGTGAATTTGTATGGACTGCTGGCTCCCTCGCAAAATCAATTCTCGAGGATCAGCAGAAGCAAACAAAACATGTGACACATAAAAAACAAGAATAACAAAAACCAACTCTGAGATTGCACTGGTGTGGTTGTGTGGACAGGGAGCAGAGGAGTTGGCAGCATGGGGCAGAAGGCTTTGGATGCTGAAGAGAATAGATGGGGAAAGCTTTTATTTCTGTTGCCTCTTGAGCATATTATGTTGGGATTATTTTTTTGCTTGTCCTATTTTCACAAATCAGCAGCAACAGTCAGATACTCTCTATCAGTGGGGTAATTTCATTGCATAAGAACATCATATTAATCATCTTCCTTTAGCCATTTGTCCACCCAGTTTCAGTCTAAAACCCCAGGGTTTTGTATGGAAACCCTGATGGATTACCAACTGCTTCCTAGGAGTTTAAGGTCAGATTAATACAATGAAATACTAAGATGGAATATCTGACAGATGTTCTTAGTATGCAGCAAATTTTTAAAAAGGAAATTAGGAAGTAAAAGCAAGAAATATGGAGACTAGAGACATGCCAATATGTAGAAAGAAGTCCCAGAAAAAGGAAGCAAGGAAATATTTTAAATAAAAATTTTTATCAGTATGAAGATAGGTGAAAGCATTCCTGAGTTACCAAATAAAGTAGATAAAAGGAAACCCACACCCAGATATCTTTTAGTGAAATTCTACAATATTTCTAAGGGGAAATTACAAAAGAATAAGAATCAAACTGATAACAGTTTTTAACTGCGACACTGGTGCAAGAAAAAATGGAGTTGTACTTTTTAAGATTTAAAAGAAAAAAGATTGAACATAAAATGTTAAATCCAGCAAGTGCCTTTTTCACATGAAGACATAAGTAATCATAGACTTATAAAGAAAGTATCAGAAACAAGAATGGTCAATAGAAGATTAAAAAATATTAAACCTCATAAATATCAAGATTAGGCCCATTAAACAATGCTGAAATACTACAGTTTTCTTAGTTGCTAAGAATTGACACGGCTGTTTAGTTAGTGAGTTTCTGAGTACCATTATGCATAAAAACTTTTGTCAATATCTACTACACCTGGAAACATACGTACTATTTTGTAGAGTTATTCCACTTCATTCTTGACTTTTTGGGAAAAAATGCCACATAGAAGGCAAAAGACATCAACAAGGATATTGATTGCAGTATTGTTTGTAGTAAAGAGACATTGGAAACCATTTGTTTGCATCTGCAGACATTCCTAATAGGGTCACATTCACAGGTACCAGGATTAAGACTTCAGTATATCTTTTGGGGGACACAGTTTGACCCGCAATATCTGATAAGAGAAAAACATCTCTGTTACTCTCCTTCCCTGATGTCATGCTTCTCCACTGCAACAGGCTGAGCTGGGTTTGAGGAGAACCCTTAATGTTAAAGTTCCATTGTATTGGATTACCTAAGAGTGACCAAAATACCCTAGTGATCTCCTAGGTTTTCAGTGGAAGAACCAACCTCACTGAACTCAATAAGTACATTTAAGTGGTCACCAGATGACAAAAAATAGTTGCTGTAGATTGTGCTCATTCAACCTAATAATTACCTACATAAAGTAGAGAGGCAGTGGAGCAAAGTGGTTAAGTGCACATACTCAAGCCAGACTACCCCAAGTTGAGCTATTTTCTCAAAACATTTAAAATTGATTGAGGTTATGACAGCACAACTCTGTGATGAAAATGAGAGCCATTGAGTGTACTCCTTGAATGGATTGTACAAAGCCTGGTGCTGTATGTCAGTGAATCCAGTGGTGAAAGATGGATTGTGGTTAACAGTAAATATGAGAAAATTCTTTCATGAACTATAACAAATATACAATGCTAATAGATGTTAATCAGGTGGGTTTTAGGGAAAATACACCAAATATAAGATGTGGGCTATAGTTAGTAGTAATATTTTGATGATGATCTTTCATAGTTTGTAACAAATATTTCACAATGATGCAAGGTGTTGGTGATGAAGTGATGTATGGGAGCCCTGTATGATGATATGCATGTTTATTTTGTAAGCTCACAACTTTTACTATACATTTATTGTTTATACATGTTCATGTATGAATGATATACTTCAACATTTTTTTTAATTAAAAAAAGCTTTTCTCAGATTCAGCAGGACTCTACTTCCATGGACATTGTAACTGGAAGCGTTATACTTCACTGGGAAACTAGGGGATATGGAGGAGATGCTCCTGCCCTCTGTGTTTGCTGTCCTTTTCAAAAACATCTCTTCTTTGGTTTGAATAATGGGTAAGAGGATGGATTCATCTCAGCCAACTTCTCCATTGATTTGAATCCCCTGCTTCCATTCTTTAAACATGCTTTACATTATCACCATCATTTCCTGGGATTTACCCCATCATGGATACCAGTTTGCTTTCTCCAGGTGCCTAGAGTCCCTACCAACCTTTAATTTAGAGATTAACTTACTATTTGTTTAATTGCATTAGAGAACATGCCTCTTTTTTATAAGAGGGATTTTATTTTCTTGTGATTTTTTTCGCATTTTTTAATTTTGTTTTTTTTTTAAGTTTTAGATTACACAGAATTTACATAGAAAATATTTTTCTTTGTAAAAATATGGATTCCCATATACACCATACCCTTCCCCTGGATTTTCTTTGAGTTTGTTTTGACAAATAATTATATAATTATGTAATTATAGTAGGACATCATTTCAGGACCAATACATCCCAAAACTCTTCACATAACTTGAAAATAGTGGATAATAGCGAACCACATTTTAAATATTTCTTATATGAACATATCTATAACACATTTTAAAATAAATTAGGTGAATAAACAGGAGAAACAATAAGTAGGAATTTAGAGAACAATGGACTTTCCACATTAATTTGTAATATTTTTATGTTTTTACTAAAAACGTGAAGCAAACATACAATGATAGTGTATTGATCCTGAGGTACACATGAGTGTTTGTTATATTCTTTATTTTCCAGTATTTTTTAACTGTTCAAAAACATTTACCCATGCCCAATATTGCTACTTTTAAAGTTAAAATTATAAACTAACTACTAGTTATAAAGTAATTATAAAGTATAGGTACTAAAAAAAATTATTGCATTTACAAGGGCAGGATCTCATGGTCACCACCTTAATCAGTGATCAAACTTAGCAATACCAACCCTGGATCAATATATTTTATACATACATGTATATACACATGCATATATATATATAATGATATTTTGGTGCTTTATATTATTTATATTATTATATTTATGCTCTATATTTCTCCTGCTGTAATATGAATATATCACCCATGTAGTTTTTTTGTTTGTTTGTTTTTAAGATTTATTTTTTATTTATTATATATCCCCCCCTTTCTGCTTGTTCTTGCTGTGTTCATCTTTGCATTCTTCTGTGTCTGCTTGTCTCCCACTGCTGTGGCAACCCACCAAGTCAGCTCACCACGCGGCGGCCTGCCTGCTTGTGGCGGCTTGCCCTGCTCACAGGGGCTTGCCCTGCCCACGGCAGCTTGCCCTGCCCATGGTGGCTTGCCTTCTCAAGGTGGTCTGCCTGCTCAAGGAGGCCCCAGGAACTGAACCCGGGGCCTCCTGTGTGGTAAACTGATGCCCTACCAATTGGGCTACAGCCAGCTCCCACTCATGTAGTTTTATTGCCAAAACTGTTTCACCTAAATTTTCTAAACAAATCATTTTTATTGATACATATTAATAAAGCATACAGTTTACCCAAAGTGTACAATCAGTGGTATTTGGTATAATGCACAGTTGTGTATTCATCACTTCAATCATTTTTAGAGCATTTTCATTTTTCAATAATAATAAACAAAAAAAACAGACAAGAAAATTCTTCACCTCTCAATCTCTGTTTCTGCTGCTGTATCCAGCTGCTATTTCTGGTTATTCTTGCATAACTGTTTATTAAGCAGTTTTACTGACATACCATATTCAAAGTGTATAATCAGTGGCTTTTAGTATAATCACTACAAAAAATTTAGAACAATTTCATTACTCCAAAAAGAAAAATTCCATACCACTTAGCGGTTCTTCCCCAGCCCTACATAACTACTAATATAATTCCATTTTTATAAACTGTTTATATTTACATTTCACATAAATGGAATCATATAACATGTAGTACTTTGTGTCTGGTTTCTTTCACTTAGCCTAATTTTTTTCTGATATTAACATCTTACAGTATTAACATACATTTGTTAAATTTCAAAGGAAGGCAGTCTTATATATGCAATTTTACCCATATTCATATTTCACATGCAGTTTTACTATGCTAGACAGTCCCATGTTACATTTTTTAGCTTTTCTTTTAGTAACATACATGACCTTAGACATTCCCTTTAAACCACTTTCATACTCACATAATAGTACTACTAGTTACTAATATTATGTTGGGCTTTTACCTTTTCTATTCATTTCCAAAGATTAACACACATCCTTTTTACCAATTCTGCACAGATTAACTCTCAGTTTTCTATTCTCTATTCTCTAAACTCATTCTGTTTTCTGGTGACCCATATTCAAGTTATTAACAAAATGAGATTACACAATATATTTAGTTCATAGTAGCACAATTATCTTAATTCCAGACCTCAGCTTCCATGGTTTTCCTCTTAAAGCCATTTTCCCTTCCATCCCTCCCCTCCAAATCCTTTTAGTCCAGGATGACAGTGGTTTTGTTCATACAGCTCTCTCAAAAAGCTTGGTTTAGCATGCAGGAAATGGGTCCAAGTCATCAGACAGTAAGACTTTTCACAAGACTTTGCTATATCACTACATTTTCAATTCTGACTTACAAGTTCCATTTTTAGTTAATTCCTCAAATGGGGCACTGTCTTCTGGTGGCTTGATTTCCAGAGCCTTGGAATTTCCAGAATCCATTTCTGTTTTCTTTGTGCCCAACAATTCAGTTATCAGCTTGTCTCTTTCCTCTAAAATTTTGGCATAAGGAGAAGCCAGTCTGCATTTTCCAGTCCAGAAATCTCTGGCTAAATGTCCAAGCTCATAGTTCTCAAATTCTGCCTTCCATACAACATTAGGAGTCAATCTTGCTAATTTTTCTATGACTTTAAAACACAGATAGTCTTTCCTACAGCTTCCAAAAAATAGTTTCATCATTTACTTCTAAATCCTCACCAAAAGTCTCTTTGGAAGCAGACGTGGCTCAAGTGATTGGGCTCCCATCTACCATATAGGAGGTCCAGGGTTTGAGTCCCTGGGCCTCCTGGTGAAGGCAAGTTGGCCCACATGGTGAGCTGGCCCATATGGAGTGCTGGCCCATGCAGAGACTGGCCTGTGCAGGAGTGCTGGCCTGCACAGACAGCTGGTGCAGTGAGATGACTCAACAAAAAAAGGCACAGAGTAGAGACAATGAGAGTTTCAACAGACCAGGGACCTGAGGTGGTGCAAGAGATGAGTGCCTCTCTCCCACTCCTGTAGGTCCCAGGATCGGTTCCTGGTGCCACCCAAAGAGAAGACATGCAA
>PVKH010006450.1:0-21044 GCA_004027955.1 Chaetophractus vellerosus | reverse complement strand
TATATTTACCTATTTTACCTGAGTTTCCATAGGGCTAAAGTGGGGATAAAAATAATATCTACTTCACTAGGTGCTGGTGAAGAAAAATATTGATAATGTATGAGAACGCCTTGAAAACTAAAGAGTTGTAAAATTTTATTCAATACCATGTGGCCATATCAGTGGTGATATGAGTCTAAATGCTCCTCATAGGGTCATTTATTCAGTCAGGCATCATAGACGAATCCATTCAGTCAATGAACCAGTATTTCTTAAGCATCTACTATGTGCCAAGACAGAGTCCCTGTCTTTGTGGAGTGTATGTTCTAGGGGTGGAGAGAGATGATAAACAAGCAAACAAGGAAATAAACACAAATGTATAGATTATGACATGGACTATGGAGGAAATAGGGGGATATGACTAGTGGGGCGGTCTTGTCATTGGTACGGTGATGTCATTTGGGGAGGGGCGCTTACTTGGTTAATATGGTCCAGGAACGCTTCTCAGAGGAGGTGATATTTGAACTGAGATCTGATGATTGGAAGTGAGGCAGGCAAAGTGCTGAAGGGAGAGCTGGAGGAAACAGTAAAGGCCAGTGTGTCTGGAATGAACTGAGGGTAGAAATCACAGTTTTAGACATGCAAATTACCATGCTAAGTGGGTGGTCAGAGTTCAAAGGAGAGGCCAGCTAGAAACGTGAAATTTCAAGTCGTCACCTTAGAAGTGGAATTAGAGCCACAGAAGTGGATGAACCCATCCGAGACAATTCCCCATGGTGCATATGCCAGTGGAGGTACGTGAGGTACTTTCAGGTGCTACACAGGGAATCATTTTAAATGGTATTGTGATTGTTTTTAGTGTATTAGAAAAAATCACAGAACCAGGTATGGAAGAAAATGAATGACATTGCACACCATATGGAAAAAATATTATGAAGTACCTTTAAATATTTCCGTCCTTTCTCTAAACTCTTCCCTAAGTTACAGCACCAGTTTCCTCTCTTTTTCTCTTCCAGAGCAGCTTCTTGGCTCCAGGTTCCTCCCCTGAACCCCAACTTCACCTTTACCTGCCCCACTCCTCCAATACTTTTCTCTGAAAGATTTGGATCTTGCTCAGACTCTAATTTACAGCTCACACCTGCCAAATAGCTGTTTAGGATCCGTTTGCCTTAGAAGGGAGCTGAAAATTGTAAATAAAATAGTATCTTTGCTTGACATGAATAATTGAATTTTTTTTCCTTTCACAAAAGGCTTGGAAGTCTAACTATATCTTGGCTTCATTATGTATCCTGGGTCTTTGCCACAGGATTTGGGGAGAGTTCTCTGAGAAGATGAACTGGATGAGGGGTGAAGAGAGAGTGAGAAATGTGAAGAATTCTGTCCTGTCTTTATGGGCTCAAGCCTCACTGGGACCTGCCCTGCTGCCCTGGCTATGGGAACGTCACTCCTCTGGGTCTTGGAGCCATCATCTGTAAGAGTGGGAAACATATTTACTCCCAAATATTGATTTCTTTATACAGTGTCAGTAATTACCTGCATTACTGTATTTTCTCTATTTTTATTTTAAATGTATAATTTAAAAGGTACTTAAATTTTTTATTTTTTTAGTTTTTAAGATATATATAATGTTTAGTTTTCATGGCATTTATTTTTTACAGTTACGCTCTATTTAGAAAGCAATGATGGGGGCCGGCTGTAGCCCAGTGGATAGGGCGCTGGTTCACCACATGGGAGGCCCTGGGTTCAGTTCCCAGGGGCCTCTCCGAGCGGGCAGACGGCCTTGAGAGGTCAAGCTGCTGTGGGCAGGGCAGAGCTGCCGTGGGCAGGGCAAAAAGCCGCCACGAGCAGGGCAAAGCCGCCACGGGCAGGGCAAGTCACCTGCGAACAGAGCAGAGCCGCCCACAAGCAGAGCAGAGCCTCCTGCAAGTGGGGTAAGCCACCTGCGCCGTGAGCTGACTCGGTGCGTCCCCGCAACGGTGGGAGACAAAGCAGACACAGAAGAACGCAAAAATGAACACAGCAAGAACAGCAGAAAGGGGGGGATATGTAACAAAAATAAATAAATAAATAAATAAATAAATAAGTAAAAAGAAAGCAATGAAAGTTTCCCCTCCATATAATTTCCCCTTTTAAAAAAATGTATATAAATTTTAAGAAGTGGGTTGATTGATGGGCAAAAAGTAAATAACAGCAGAACTCATATAGGACACAGAGAAACTTTTGAAAAAGGGTCTCAAGTAATTGGAGTTTAGGAAACAAAGAGCCAAAATGAAAGTGCATCTACATTTTAAAATTTCATTTGGAAGGGATCTTAGAAATCAGCTAATTAGCCTTCCTTTTTGTTCAAGGAATCATCTTGGCCAAATCCATCATCAAAAAACAACAACAAAAGCTCTTGGAGCAGAGGAAGGAGCAACTAACTGCTTGGAAGAAGGGAAGGGAAGCTATTCCAGGCAGAGGCACACAAAACCAGTTTTGTAGGGGTGAATGGACATGGGCAGAGGGAATGGCATTTTGGAGGAATACAATGTGAGTAGTCTGTAGGGGTTATTGAGGAGATTGAAAAAAATTGGTTTCCAGCTGGATTATGAAAGATTGCTTTTTTGTCATGCAAATATATTTGACTTTTATCCAGAAAACAAAAGGAAATTTAATGGTAAGAAAATAAACCACCCAACTAAAAAATGGGCAAAAGATCTGAACAAACACCTCGCCATATAGATGGCAAATAAGCATGCGAAAATATGCTCAACATTATTTGACATGAGGAGATTGCCAAATTAAACAATGAGGTATCACTACATGCTGGAATGGCTAAAATCCAAAAATCTGACAATGCAAACTGCTGGTGAGGATGTGGAGAAACAGGAACTCTCACTTAGTGGGAATTTTCTGTCAAAAATGAACATAGTCTTACCATATGATCCAGCAATTGTGCTCCTAGGTTTTTATCCAATTTGTTTGAAAACTTATTTTTCACATAAAACCCTGCACGCAAGTGTTTATAACAGCTTTATTTATGATTGACCCAAACTAGAAGCAACCAAGATGTCCTTCAATAGATAAATGGATAAACAAATTGTGGTACATCCATACAGTGGAATGTTATTCAGTGATAAAAAGAAATGAGCTATCGAGCTACAGAATGATATGGATTAGTCTTATAAAAAATTTTATTGTGTCAACATACATGCAACATAAAATTTGTCATTTTAACCATTTTTAAGTGTACAATTCAGTGGAGTTAATTATACTAACAATGTTTGCTACCATTAACACTATCCATTACCAAAAAATTTTCATTATCCATAGCAGAAACTCTGCACCATTGAGCTATAACTTCCAATTCCTTGCCCCCCAACACCCAGCCCTTCTAATTTACATTCTATCTCTATGAATTTACTTATTCTAGATATTTCTTTTTTTTTTAAAGATTTATTTTTATTTATCATATTCCCCCCCTTGCTGCTTGTTCTTTCTGTGTTCATTGCTTTTGCATTCATCTGTGTCTGCTTGTCTCCCCCTGCTGCGGCATCCCGCCAAGTCAGCTCACCATGTGGCGGCCTGCCTGCTCGTGGCAGCTTGCCCTGCCCGTGGCGGCTTGCCTTCTCGAGGCGGTCTGCCCACTTGAGGGGGCCCCGGGAACCGAACTCGGGGTCTCCCATGTGGTAAACCGGAACCCTACCAATTGAGCTACAGCCAGTTCCCTAGATATTTCATGTAAGTGGAATCATACAATATTTGTCAGTTTTTTGTGTGGCTTAGTTAACTCAGCATAATGTTTTCAAAGTTCATCTTGTTGCAAAATTTAGGACTTCCTCCCTTTTCATGGATGAATAATATTCCATTGTATGTATATACCACATTTTGTTTATTCATTTGTCTTTCCATGGACTCGGGTTGTTTCCACCTTTTGGCTATTGTAAACAATGCTGTTATGAACATTGGTGTATAAGTGCCTGTTTGAGTCCCTGCTTTGAATGCTTTTGTGTATATACCTAGAAGTGGAATTGTCAGATCATATGGCAATTCTGTATTTAACATTTTGAGGAACTGCCAAACTATTTTCTACAGCAGGTGCACCATTTTGCATTCCTGCCTACAATGCACAGAGTTCCATATTTCTCCATATTCTCATCACCTTGTTATTTTCTGTTTTTTTTTTTTTGAATGATCCTATTGGCTTTGAGGTGGTATCTCATTGTGGTTTTGATTTACATTTCCCTAATGACTAATGAGCTTGAGCATCTTTTCATGTACTTAATGGACATTTTTTATGTCTCCTTTGGAGAAATATCTATTCAAGTTTTTGGCCCATTTAAAAAAAATGGTTTATTTTGTCTTTTTTGTTGAGTTGTAGGAGTTCTTTATATATTCAGGAGCCTTTATCACATATATAGTTCTCAAATATTTTTCCCATTCTGTAGGCTTTTTTCACTTTCTTGATAATGTCCTTTGATGAACAAAGTTTTTAATTTTGATGAAGTCTAACTTATTTTTCCTTTTGTCGTTCATGTTTTTAGTGTCATGTCCAGGAATTCACTGCCTAATACAAGATCCTTAAAATTTTTTCCTATGTTTTATTCTAAGAGTTTCATGGTTTTAGCTCTTGTATTTAGGTATTTGACCCATTTTGAATTACTTTTTGTACATGGTGTGAGGTAGAGGTCCAATATAATTCTTTTGCATGTGGAAATCCAATTGTCCCAGCACCATTTGTTGAAGAGACTATTCTTTCTCCCATTGAATGGACTTGGCATCATTGTTAGAAATCAATTAGGCACAACTTACCCTGCAGTATGCCTGCAGTCCATGCCTTGGACCATGTACTTTCCTCGTTTCTTAATAAACTCTTTACTTCCTTGCCCACCCTAAAAAAAAAATCAGCTGGCCATAGGTGTGAGGGTTTATCTCTGGATTCTCAAATGTATTTCATTATATATCTGTCCTTATACCAGTACCATGCTGTTTTGATTTTGAGAGTTTGTAGTAAGTTTCAAAGTTAGGAAGTGGTAGTCCTCCAACTTTGCTCTACCTTTTCAAGATTGTTTTGGCCTATTCAGGGACTCTTGCAATTCCATATGGATCTGAGAATTGCTCTTTTCATTTCTGCAAAAAAAGGCCATTGAGATTTTGATCAGGATTGCACTGAACCTGTAGATTGCTTTGGATGGTGTTGCCATCTTAAAATAGTAAGTCTTTCAACCCATGAACACAGAATGTCTTTCCATTTAGTTAGGGCTTTATTTTCTTTCAGCAACATTTAGTAGTTTTCATTGTACAAGTCTTTCACCTCCTTGGTTAAATTTCCTATCATCTTTTGAATAGCTTTCCTATATTTGGGGGAAATTCTAATATTTTTAGTTCCATCTTAACTCCAGTTAGGACAACAATCCCCAGTATCTATAGCAGCCTGGACTCAGGCAAAAGACCTGAGCTACCTCAGTCAGATGCATATGTATGAGACTTTGATTTGAAAATGAGCAGTGTGAGGAATGAGGCTCTGCTGGGAGTTTGGCGCTTTGTTGGTGCAGGAGACTGCAAAGTCACGTCGCACTTGTTGGTGCCAGTGGCGGTGGCAGTAGCAATACCAGCTGTGACAGTTTCCTCATCAGGCTGGTTCTTCAGTGTGGTTCTGAGCTTCATTCTTGGAAGATCAGCCTGGGGTCACTTCTCCAGTCCCCCTTAGAATTCCCTAAGCTCTCCAGTATCTTTTTAATTTACTTTTTCTGTTTAATCAGGCAGTCAGCTTCTATTGGTCAAAACTAAGCACCCTCATGGATAAAGACTCCCCTGCTTGATACTTTCCAGTGGCTGCCCATACATTCTGGGATGTGTCCCAAATCCTTTGCTTAGCCTAAAGCTCTTATTTGGGCTGCACCCACTTCTGTCTTTTACTTTCATCACACAGAGCCACCCTGATCCTGACATGCTTCCTCAACTCCATATTCCTTCCCATAAAAATTCACCGAGAACAGTCTCCTTCCATGCCTACCTTCTCCATGTAGGTAATGCCTATTTAGCCTGAGTCACAGAAACCTGGATTCATTTGTTCCAGTGGCAGCCTCTGAGCTGTACAGGGGAGCAGTACTTGTTCCTGAGGTGGTTGCATGCTTCTAGACTGCTAAAGCCTAGGGCTCCATCCTCCCTTTATGCCTGTGAGTTCTCTCACTTCCTACCAGGGAATTCCCTTTTGCTCACATTAGTCATTTCTACTGCTCACCACCAAAGACCCCTACTGGCACAGCAGCCTTCCTCGAAGTAGCCCGATCTTCAGACTGTACTTACCCTGTCATAAACAAGACACTTTTTTGGCTCTCTTTCAGGAATTGATTAACTCAAATGTAAGCTCCAGGAGGTCAGGAACATGTCTTTTTGTCTTTGAGTCTGCAGCTGGGATGATAATCTGGCACAAAGAAGGTGATCAGTACGTGCTTAGTGAGTGAATGGCAAGACGTGGACAAGTGCTGCCATCTATAGGGAGAAACTTTATTTGACTTTTTAATAATGTTTTGGACAACGGCTTTCATGCAAAGGTGAAACTTGACGATACTCTCTCCTCATCTGGTGGCCAGTCTCCAAGATGGCCCGCAATGATCCCCGTCTATTGGTACTCTTGCCTTTGGGTTGTCCTTCCCACACGAAGGCTTGGCCTATGTGACCCGTACAACGTGAGGAATGATGGTATGTGACTTCTAAGGCTAGGGCAGAAAAGACATTGTGGCTTCTGCTCTTGTCTCTCTTTTGGAGCACTTGGGCTGAGGGATGCCAGCTGCCATATCATGGGGAAACTCAAACAGCCCTGTGGAGAGGTTCATTTGAGAAACTGAGGACTCCTGCCAAGAGTCATGTCAAGTGGGACATCTTGGAATGGATCCTCCAGCCTGAGTTGAGACTTAAGATGATTGCAGCTCTGGCCTGCATTTTGGCTGCAATTTCATGAGAGACCCTGAGCCAGAATTATCTAGCTAAGCCGCCACCCCCAAATTCCTGTCCATGGCAACTGTGAGGTGGTTTGTTGTTTTAAGCTGTTAAACTTTGGGGTGATTACACAGCAATGGATTACTAATATACCGTCTAACATAGATTACGGATTATAAACTCTTTGACATTTTGCTGTTATAATCTGTTTTCTATAAGTCATTATTTACCGCTTGGTCAAGTTTTTTTTAAAAAACAGGAATTTATTGGCTTATGGTTTCAGAGACACTTGATCAAGTTTGCACAAAGTTTTAGGTATTCTGCCTGAGCTATTTCCTCAGATGAGTTTGACTTCCAGGTAAACACCTTAGGTCTGAATCTTCTTTATGCCCCTAATTAGATATACATCTTTTGTGCCACTCTCTTAGTGTCTCTGAACCCTAGTTTCTTCACATCTGTCGAAATGAGGACAATATATTTTACCTATTTCATAGAAATAGTATGACAATCAAAATAGACACTGTATGTGAATTTTCTTTGGAAACTGTAAAAGCCTGTATGAAATTGAAGGAAAGAGCTCAAATAATTGATGACAGCTTTGTCAAGTCTATTTGTGGGGATCTGTTGGTATGCAATTATGCCCCTATGTAGGGGAAGAGTGCCCACTTACAAAGATATTTCAGGCTCACACTGTTACTGCCACCACTTTGCTAATGAACTTTCCAAGAACTTGGAAGGTTGAGTTTCCACCGCACTGGAAACCAAAGAACTCCACTGCCTGAAAGTCATTTCCCCTTTCAGATACTCAGGTTAAAAATACCTTTCTAGAAATTTTATATGCATAAATAAATATACACTTACATGTACCTATAAAAACACGAAGGCAATAATATTATACAGTGGTTCTGCAATTTTCGGTTCAGCAATTTTTGTATGTTAAGAAAATTGCAAACCATTGTATATTGTATCTTACATATCTATCAGTATGTATTGGCCTACTTCATTGTTTTATTAGCTTCATAGATTGCCATTGTACAGATATACCATAATCTAACCCATTTTCTGATGATGAACTTTTGTTTAAAGGAATAAGCCCGGTAGTTCTGCATGGCTGCTTCCTCAGTCGGGCTGCATCTGCCTCGGTGCTACGGGTCAGGAGCAGCCATGGCGTCAGGAACAAAACAATTCATATGAGATGAGAGAGAAGAAGACTCAGCGCTGCCGATGCATATTCAGTTCACAGACCTTTGACCAGAGCCTCTCTACAGAGCATCAGGACAGAGAAGTCACAGAATGGAGCAGGTGTTCCAAGAGCAACAGAAAATGATCAAGCCACAGATATCATTTGAGGACGTGACTGTGGATTTCACCCTGGAGGAGTGGCAGCTATTGAATCCTACTCAAAAGAACTTACACAGAGATGTGATGTCGGAGAACTATAGCAATCTACTCTTACGTAACTTAGTGTGTGCCCACTAACAATGGGGTCTCTGAGGTGTTCAGTGATTTTGGATTTAAGTTTCAGATATCAAAGATCCTCTGATTTCTAAACTGCATTGGAAGATTTTTATTCACTTTATTTCACAACCTTCATAATAAAACATCCTTCATTAAAAAAAAGGAATAAGCTCTATCGTTTAATATCATGGAAGACATTTAGCATAGTGGGTAGAAGCGTCTATTCTATTTTGAGTCAGACCCTGGCAATACTGCTACCAGAGTGTCCTTAAGCTATCCAAGCCTCAATTTCTCCAACTGAAAAACAATCAAGAACAGCCATCTCTCAGAACCAAGAAGACTAAATGAAATTATGTGTGCAAATCATCTGGCATAGAATTGGCACACAGGAAGCTTTCAAGAAACCCTTTATTAGTGGTCCATGAAAACTGCAATCCAGCCTGCTAATGCTGCTGCTGTTTTTTGTTGTAGCAACTGAGAACAGGAAGAGATGGTCAATCTATAGACCGAAAACAATTTGGGAGTTTTATCCCACTGTACTGTATGATTGGTACTGCTGCTTTCTCCATCACACTGTGAGACTGTCAAGGTGGGCCCTGCATGTGGAAACTGAGGGAGTCAGATCCCCAGATTTCAAACTGTGCTGGGCAGAGTGCTTGGAAAGTAAGGCAGTGTATTTCAGCCCATAATTCCTTACAGCATTTATCTGTTGTATATATTGTACTTTCATATAAGCTTTGGTTTAATTAACTTCCTAGGCATAAAGAGTTTGAAAAACCATTTGCCTGGATTCAGTAATTCTTTCCTTCATTCAACATGCATTTATGGAGCATCTTCCAAGCCCAGATGCTGTGTTAGGGCTGAGATTCAAAGTCTCAACCTCAGATGCTTACAATCTAATGAGGAACAAGTAATTCAATGATTACAATACAGTGTCCCCCTGATCCCATGAATTTTGAGCTCTGTAATACTGGACTTCTTACAGCTACCCTGAATATGCATGCCATTTGACCTTT
The DNA here is from genome assembly GCA_004027955.1 of Chaetophractus vellerosus. Lineage (NCBI taxonomy): Eukaryota > Metazoa > Chordata > Mammalia > Cingulata > Chlamyphoridae > Chaetophractus > Chaetophractus vellerosus. Next base: position 11,670 of record PVKH010006450.1, on the reverse strand, counting down.
CCCCATCTTTGTATACACTGTTCTCTCTATATATATTGCCTGCCCTTACTTTTGTAATTTTGGAAAATTTCTATTTATACTTTAAAATACAAGTTAAATTCACTTGCCAACCCCTGAAGTTCCAGTTAACTACTTCTGTATCTTGAAGACACTTCTGCTATTGCACTTATCAAATACGCCTTAACATTTGTTTTCTATTTGGTTATTACCTAATCTTAGAGGGCAGGAGACCTGCCTTAATCTCTTGAATTCCACAGGGCGGGAAGGGCATTATATAGCAGGGCCTAAATTCATACTATTGATTTTTAAAATATTTATTTATGGTATAATATATGCCAGGAGCAGGGCTAGGCGTTGAACAAGATAAACTTGCTACTCGACCTATAGAACTCATGTTCTTGTGTGGAAGGCAGACAATACAGAAATGAACAAATTAGAAAATTGCAGACGGTAAATTCTACGGAAACAGCGTGATATAGCACTAACTGGGGAGACAAATTATGACAATATTCAGGTCTTGACATACATCATTCCATTTAATTCTTTAGGAACAATGCACTGCGCATACTTGTTTTTCAAGCAGGTGCCACGGGAAATGGGCGTCGAAGAACTGGGAGGAGTTTGCCATGCAGGAAACGAGGTAAGAACCAGGTATACACGGCCTTGGTAAGTGGCGAGTTATACAGCCTACAGCACCATCTTTAGCACTAAAGTTTTGCCAGGCACTTCTGGTACGAGTCGGAACCATCACCTGCACCAACAAGCCGGCATCCCAGCGCCTCCCCGCAGCCTGAGCGCGTGCGCAGTGAGCTCCCCCCAGGTCGCGCGGTTGCGCGCGGAGTCATTGATCGGAAGTCCCGGAGCCGGCCCGCTGGGCGCCGGGCGCAGGCCGCCAGCCGCCGGCTCTCCGGGTCGGCTCCAGGGGGAGCCCGTATGAAAGGGGCGGAGCGTCCACGTTTCTAACAGGCGGGCAGGGCGTCTGCCGTGGCGGCGCTTTGCTCGCGTTACACCTCAACACCCCCGCAGCTCCGGTAGTCACCGCTCCCGGGGCGCCTTTTGAGGCGGGAACTGCTCGGCCCCGCTGACGCCACCGTCGCCGCCTCCGGGTGTAGTTCCCTCGGGGCTCCCGCCGCTGCCATGAAGCTGCGGGTGCGGCTTCAGAAGCGGACCTGGCCGCTAGAGATCCCGGAAGCGGAGCCGACCCTGGGGCAGCTGCGCGCGCACCTGGGCCAGGCCCTTCTGCCCACTCTGGGGTACAGGTACGTGGGGGTGGATCCCGGGCGCGACGGGGGTGTGTGCTGTGGGCAGGGTGATAGTGCCCTTTGGGTATTTGCGTGCGGGAGAGCGTGCGTGCGTGGCGCGGTGCTGTTTGCGTTGTCGCCGGGCGTCGCTGACTGCCCGGTCGAGGTGCGGGCACGACCCGTGCGGTCCGGTCAGCGCTCGGCGCTCCGGGGGCGTGCCGTGCCCGGGTGCACCTGCCTCTGTGACGCGCGCAGGCCCCGGGCGAGTGCGCCGAGGCCGGGTCGGGCGAGGGCTTGTGCGCAGGGTAGTGAGCCGGCCGCTGGGGCTGCTTGCTGGCCGGGGGTCCCGGCTCCAGGTCATGGCGCAGCCTCCCCGGGACTCGGAGCCCCTCCAGGGTAAGGAATCGATGTGTGTCCAGTAAACGAAACAGGCCAGGAGAGAAGGCAAAATGTGCGCGAGTTTTACATTTAAGTTGGAAATTCTGAGCTTAGATTCGGTTAACCGCTCACTTTCTTCACCTGTTGGGGTATTTCAGTGAAAAAGTCTGAGAAGTGCTGGTAGAAATAAAAAAAATCTGCCCTCCATCTTGAGTCACCTCTTGTACCGTTGCTGTGAAGCTGCAATAATTTTTTTTGAAGAGTAGGTTGAGCATCTGTGTGGCAGCTACCTTGGTGAGCGCCTTCACTTACCCGCTGCAGAGTTTTAAAAAGCACACCCTGTAGGCCTATTTCAAATCATTTAATTTTCCTGGAGGAGATGTTGCTTGTTTGCTCCAACTGAGGTAAACTTTGGCCTTAGGATGACTCTGCGGAGCTTTCAGCTTTGGGACAGCGAAGTTTAGATGAAATTTTGTTACTAATCTATGGGGCTGCTATTTTGTTTTCACAGAGGTGTTTTGGTTTTTTTTGGCAATGATTCTAGACGTAGAGCGACAAAGTAAGGGAGCTCCTTTTCTAATATTGAGCTAGTGAATTTGAAATTTATGAGTATGCTAAAAAAAAATTAAAAAGATGTTCCCTGGGGGCTTTTTAGGTGAATTCTTCAAAAGAAAACGTTTATGTTAATTTAACTGAAGTGGTTCCTTTTAAGAGACTTTTATAAGCTTCTAGTTTATTTTTAGGGAATTTAGTAAAATGAGGCCTTATGAACTTCACGCTTTCATTGTTCAGGTTAAGTCATTATTAGATTAAAAGTAAGCCTGTTTTCCTCTAAATTAAAAAAAAAAAAAGAGGAATTGAAATAATGTCTTTTTAACATATTAAGTGACATGCCCATTGTTATTTCTTGGTATTGAATCAAAGTATTTTGCTTACTGCTGGCTTGTTGCTGTCATTACCCCATCACACATTTTCACAATGAACTTCTTTTTTTTAACTATATATATATATATATATATATTCTTTTAATTAGGAAGGACAATATTGAAAGATGTGAAATCAATATGACTGCCTCAGAGCCTTAGTTTCACTTTCAGGTTTGTTTTCTCAGTTGGGACTGGTTGACAGGAAGGATTTCAAGCTGCAGCTTGTGAAAGTAAATTCATTCTTTGGGAAGTATGTGTTCCTTTTGTAATAAATGGACAGTGCTAAAACATGTATATATGGCATTGTTATTTTTAAAGTGTCTTTACTGAGCGATTGGATCTGGAATTATCATTAAATATTTTGAAAAAGGCTGGAATTTCTAGGATTTCATTTCCAGATTAATTAAAAAAAATTCAGTGAAAATTTTTCTTTTCATAATGTCTATTCACCATTTCAGAAAACAACTATTTTTAACCCTCCTTCTGGAAAACTACATATTACTTTAGCAGTAGCTTTTCCCTTTTTCAAAGGGAGAGGGGAGGCTGGCATTTTTATTAAGGGACAGTTCTTTACCTTTTCTACAAATAGATGTTTGAACATGCATTGTGCTGTTAGATAACTTTTGCTGTGACAAATGAGCCATAAACACATAATAGTTCATTTGAGATGTTTTTATTTTTTCAGCCAAAGTTGGGATGGTGTTTTTATGGACAGCTGGCAGATTTTCAACATTTTGTTTATCTAAACGTTTTGAAAACAGCAGCAGAGATGCTTGTTTTCTGAGAAGCAGGGATAGTTTCTAACAAAACTGCTAGTAATTAATAAGCTTAGTAAGTTACTAACTTACTAGTGATTAGTAAATTTCTAGTAATTTCTCTACCAAAGACACTTTCATTGGTAAGAAAAAATGTATTTTTGTGGGAACCAGCTGTGGCTCAATTGGTTGGGCTCTGGTTTACCACATGGGAGGCCCTGGGTTTGGTTCCCGGGGCCTCCTGGTGAAGGCAAGCCGCTGCGCGGTGAGCTGACGTAGCAGGGGGAGACAAGCAGACACAGAAAGAACGCAAAGCAAAATGAACACAGCGAGCACAGGCAGCATAGGGGGGATATATAAATAAATAAAAATAAATCTTTAAAAAAAAAGCATAAAGGAATTGTTTTGAACACTTGAAAAAAATGCTGCATTGTAAGAAAGAATAAACTGAACAGGATTTTCAAAGGACTTCAGCCTTTTTTGACCTCTTAAAAAGTTAATGAGAGCAGCATTATTCAATATAAATGTCTTATAAAATATTATACATTTTTGTTAATTATTTTTCTCCCCTGTGTGATGAGACGATGGTTATTCTCACAAGGTCAGATAATCTGTGATGCAGAAAAGATGGGAGTTCATTGCTGAAGGCTTAATTGAGCTTTTAGGTTGTTTAGCAGGAAATTTTTGGATTTGTACTGTCTTCCATATAAAAGACATCACAATTCATCAGCAGTGGAAAAGTGGACTTAAAGTAATCCTCGGTAGGAGGGATGATTTTGTACTCAGTCATATACATATACTTACCTGTTTTGATTATGAATATCCACTTAAGACATGGATCTAGTATGCTAACTGTTCCATAAGGTCATTGAATAAGGCAGCCCTGATTTCAGTCTCATCACGATCTTTCCATTTAACTTTCGGTGATCATTTATTCCACAGATACTTAAAGAGCACGTACTACTTGCCAAGTGCTGGAGATACAGTGTTCAGTTAGACCAGATCCTGATCTTATGGAACATTTTCTAGTGGTGGGGTAGAGAAGACAGACAAGCAGATAAATATGCTTTCTTAGAGTGGTGTTACAATAAAACTAAAACACGAGAATGGACTAGTGATAGAAGCTGGGTGGAAGGCATCCCTGAAGATGTGACATTTGAATGATAAGGAGCCAGTCGTTTGATCTGTAAGAATAAATGCAAAGGCCACAGGTTACAATGAATTTTTTTTTTCTATTTGAGAAAGCTCATATGAATAGAGAGTAGTGAGTGAGAGGATAGATGGATGGTACCAGGTAAGGTAGGAGAAGCGGGTAGGGATTCAGTCGTGTCGGACTTTGGAGGCCATGCTAAGGATTCTATTCCAAGTAAAGTTAGAAGCCATTGGAGTATTTTGAGGAGAGGAATGATGCAATATGGTTTACATTTTAAAAAGACCATATTTCATGAATTGGAGTTGCCATTAATCGTAAGATGCATGTTGTTTTATCTAACACTAAGAAAAAAATGCTGCCAGTTAACTCGATATGCCATTGGTTTTAAGAAGTGCTCGATTTCAAGGATGTCAAAAAGTAAAAAAGTATGCATCGTAGAATCGATTAATATATGGATTAATGGTAGAAAATTATTGTATCCTATTTCCCAGGCTAGAATTTTAGCTATTAGAAATCTATAACTTAGGTATTTGGTGATAAGAACAAATAATTTTGATAGTTTTCTCACAGTTTTGGCCCCCCCCTTTTTATTTTGTTTTGTTACTTAGTTCTTCTAGAGTCATACCATATACCTTATATGTGTTTAAATGTACTTATTATTGAGAGTAATGAGAATAGGTAGCTCTTACTGTCCTTATTCATCTTTCTTGGCAGTTCTGATACCCGGTTTGCAATTACGTTGAACAAGAAGGATGCCCTCACTGGCGATGAAGAAACTTTGGCTTCATATGGGATTGTTTCTGGGGACTTGATATGTTTGATTCTTGAAGATGCCATTCCAGCACCTAACTTACCTTCATCCACAGATTCAGAGCATCCCTCACTTCAGAGTAATGACCCATCTTCTTTGGCTGCCAGCTCCAACCAGTCCAGCATACAAGATGAACAACTGAATGATTCATTCCAGGGACAGGCATTCCAGGGACAGGCAGCCCAATCTGATGTCTGGAATGATGACAGTATGGTGGGTATTAAAGACCGAGGCACGAAATAGGGTAGTTGATAAAGTGTATTGAACACCTCAGTTCAATCCTGTATCAGTCAGGATAATTGTCATTAATAGATTAGAGATAATATCCTTATAGAACATTTTCCCCCCTGCTAAAAGTCTGGACCAATATTAGTTTGGCATTCCTAAATACACAATTTTTACCCATTTGTTTTGTTCTGCAATGCCTTCAGATAAACTATCCCTTGGCTTTTGTTGTTGCCTCTCTCTATATTCCTGCTCTATCCAAATGATTGCAGGATGTTTACACTGGATTTTTAAAAATTGTACCTCAGTCTCTATGTTCCCAACGTAAGCTTGGAAATATGTGAAACAATATTCTAAACTAGCTACCTTTTCTGTCAGTGGCATTCCTGTTTTCCTGAGCCCAAAACCTTGGAGTGATTTTTGACTCCTTCGTTATACCCAACACAGCAAGAAGCCCTGTCAAGTTTATCTTTCCATTCCAGGCTTCCAGTGTCTCTCTTTTACATTCTACCTTCTAGGTTCAGCTTTCTTGCATATGTCTTTGATTGTTGTTCCCTTGCTCTTTAGTAACAGGTATATCTATAGATATATCTGTGCTCATAACTTTTGCACTAAAAAAGACCAGATATCTCTAGTTCAACCCTTTCATTTTACAGAGGAGGAAAATGTTCCCTATCACCTTCTATCTAGTTTTCAAGGCTTTGTAAAAATTTGTCCCACCCAACCTCTCCAGGGCAAAATAGCTCTTTTTTGCTATAAACTGTCATCTCCTGTCAGACCAGACTCCTTATCATTTTCTGTCCACCAGCAAACATGCACAGGCTCACACATGCCTGGGCTTGCGTGTACTATGCACACAACAGCTTAGTGACTTCTCCTTTGCTTTTGTCTTCACCCAGCCTGCAACTCACTTCACCCAGCCTGTCCTCCCTTTCCTGTCTGTATTTCTACCCATCTTCCAAGGCTCTTGTCAACTCCAGTCCAGTAATTTTCTTTAATTTCTTGTATCAATGAGCTTTATTGCTTTATAAGCAACTTTGTGTTTTTTAAGTTCTTGTATGGCACAGGTGATCACTTTTATTAGTTAATTTTGTAATACCGATACATATGTCATCATCTTAGTTGTTTTGTGTGTATACTTTTCACTGCAACATAATTTTCTTGTGGGCCTTAAACATTTTTAAGTATTCATGGTGCTTATATGCACATGTGGGATGCTAGAGAGTTACAAAGGAGAACACCTGAGAGTAGAGCTTCTCAAACTTCAACGTGCACATGAACACCTGGGCATCTTATTAAGTGTAGAGGTGCTAAAAACACTTTTGACAGATTAGTAAGTGGTGGAAATTATTCATGTCCAGACATATGGATTTTAACTTATTTTTAGTAATAATATCCAGAGAGGTAAGCAAGTTAGAAAACTTGTATAAAGCTCAAAATATTTCTGTAATTTCTTTCTTTCTTTCTTTCTTTTTTTAAAAAGACATTATTGCTCTGTGTTTCTGTCTCATAGGCATAATCTGGGGAATGAGGAAGAATATTTAGCCATATGTGTAAACTACATTTCTGAGTCTGTCTTGCTGATAACTTCTGGTAGAGGGGGCCCATTCCCTTTGCTTCTGTGTACTATGAAAATTGTCCAATAAGATGGTACTTTTCAGAGTGTGTGTGTGTGTGTGTATATATATGTATATATATGTGTGTGTGTGTATATATATATATATATATATATATATATATATATATATATATAGTTATTTTACTAGTTTCCTGTTGGAAACTATTAAGAAATTAATGCTGCCTCAATTTAGTAATTTCGGTTCTTAAAAGAGTGTTTTGTATTTTAAGAGTTATATAGGGTGGCTGCAAAAACTTAATATGGAAACTGAGCTTAATCTCATAAATAATGTGGTACACACTTGAGACAGTATGATCTGTTAATTAAACAGAACATTAGAAAAGAAAAATAGATGGATAAAACTTGAAACATTAGGAGGAAAACTTTATTCTTGTAATTAAATGCAAATTAATCTTCGTTCATTGTATTTGGGAATTCACCTAGTACCTGTTGAGTCTTTAATGAGAAATAGGAATAATTTGGTATCAGGCCCTAGTATTAGCTCTAAACTGCATTTTAGTCACTTGTTTCAATCTTTTGCAAATGACATATGGTAAAATGATCTGTTTAAAGAGGTACTGCTCAGCCTTGTTTTGTTTGTTTGTTTTTTTCATTCCCACACGTGTAAGGAATGTGACCAATATTCATATCAGAGAATGGCAGTGGCTCTTATGGAGTAGGAATGAGATTTGACAAGCCTGCCAGGGGATTCTGACATCTCCCTCCCATGTCAGTATCAGTTTAGGTTAATTCTTTTTTATTTTGTCCACATATATTCTATGCCATACAGCTGTGGATAAGTAGTAAATGACCCAAAGTTTGGCATTATTGGTAAAGAAGCAACGAGCCTATATCCTTCATAATTTAGCCAACTGGTAAGTGGTTTTTAATGCAGTGGTTTCTATTTTTTCAAATTTTGTGCCACACCTCCTTCTTAGGTACTGTGTATTGTCAAGGGCCTGTAGATTTTAAAAGTGAATTTGGATTTTTCCATTAGCCATCAGAGCTTAGGTCCTCAGGAATTTTGGAAGAATGGCTATCACTTCTGGGTCCTTTCCATTCCTCCAGTCCTTTATTTATATTATGTTGTAATTTCCTCTGTCTCTTCTTTAGAGGAAAATATGAACTTTAAAAGAAGCAGCCCATGCTTTGCATTAAGAGTTGAGCACATGCCTAGGAAACAAACTTTCTGAGAACAATCAATACAGGTAGCTTAGTCTTATTGAAGCAATATATTGTGTCTAAAAGAGCCCTGAACTGCGAGTCTGGAGATGGAGATCTGGGTTAATTTCAAATTTTTATTAGCTGGCCTTGACTGAGTTATTTAATTTTCCAAAGCCACAATTATAACATCCATAAAAAGGCAACATTATCTGCCTGGCCGATATTATAGGATTGTTGTAAGGATCAAATAAGAAAACACTTTGAAAAGGAAAACATTATGAAATTATAAGATATTACTTGTTGAATAAGCATTTACTGAGTACCTACTATGCACTAGGTACTGTACTAGGGTTACAAAAATGGATAACACATAGTGCTGTCCTTTCTGATCCTGCAGTCAGGATGTAGAATGTAGATGTGTAATCAGAAAATTGCAAGACAGTGTGATAAATCCAGTTAAGAAAGGCCTTTGCAAGGTAGTCTATTACCTTTACAGAAGAGGTGGGGATACTGGATACTAGAGTGGGGAATAAGGGACTGGCAGAAAGTGAACTTGATACAGGGATCAGATGATGACAGGCCTTGTATGCAAACAAGTTTAGGAGCTTGGGCTTTATTTTGTGGGCCTGCATTTCTCAGAGTATCTTCAATGCAAATTTTGTTTAAAAGGTTATAAATAAGTGTTAGAGAAATGCTAAGTGTTGAGAAGGAAGGTAGTATTTCTTGGTTAAATGTTATACATACTTTTTATAAAAAATTATTAGACTTCTCAGAGTCTTTCATGATTTTGTGATTATGGAAAGTAAAATCAGATGGCTATTGTGTGTAGCATTTTCCAAATGCATTTGATTATGGACCCCTCCTTTCTTAAGAACATCTAGGGTGGGAGGTGTGGGAGGTGGGGCATATGGGTATCCCTATAATTTTTGTGTAACATTTATGTAATCTATGTATCTTTAAAAAAAAACCAAAAATGTGTATGTTCCAAAATGTGAAAAAAAAACACACACACAAAAACAAACAAACAAAAAAAAAAACCAACCCATTTCTGGTACTTTGCACTGGCAACCCTTTGACAAGTTAAAACATGTTTTAAAAAAAAAAAAAAAGAACATCTAGGGCCACATTACAAGGCACGATTTAGGAAAATACTGAAATCTGCGTTGGGGAAATACTGGTGGGTTTTAAGGACAAGATTGGATTCTTAATTGTCAAAAAACTCTGGCCGCAGTGGGTGGAGTTATTGTAAGACAAGCAAGTGGAGGCAGGGATGCTTGTAGGGAGGCTATAACTATAAGTCAGGAGATGAATGATGGAGTCTGAAGCAAGTCAGTGCCAATGGAGGGGAAGAGCGTATTTAGAGATATTTAGAAGATAGTTACAGTAGAACTTTAAAAACTGATCAGGTTGGGGATGGGGCTTAGAGTCTAGGATGATTTCCAGGTTTTTGTCAAAATTGGTTAATTAGAATTAGGAGATAAGGAATTCAGGGTGGAGGAGCAGGTTGCAAGTTCATTTATTTGTATTGGCTCATTTAAAATATCTTCTGTTTCTGAATCCTATGATATTGATTTTAGTCTACTAAATATATTGTGTAAAAATAAAAGTCTTAATGAAGTCATTGTTTTTCGTATCTTTTTCAGTCAGAGCCTAGTCAAGGTTTTGAAGCCGAGTCATTTCAAGATGTGGATTTGGAAGAGGGCACAGGTTTCTGTCCCTCGGAACCAATGCTCTGCAGTGAAGCTGTGGAAGGCCAGGTGCCCCATTCGTTAGAGATCCTGTATCATTCAGCTGACTGCGCTAATGCCAACGATGCTCTGATAGTGTTGGTCCATCTTCTCATGTTGGAGTCAGGTTATATACCTCAGGTAAGGCCTCAAGAAGAAACGTAGATCTTGTTAGGGTGTCAGTTTCCCATTGTGAGAGGGGGGTGTATCAGTGAATATCATTAGGATGTTGTGGTGGTCTAGGTTTCTTGAGTAAATGGGGTATTTCTCCTTCATTTACTTGGTCAGTTTTCAGTTAGTATGGTATGGTGATGACCACTGTGATAAGATAGACAAAGGATTATATATAGATAAAAGTGTGGTTAATGAGCATGGATTGGGCATGACTAGACAGCTGGCCCACTAGGATTTTTTTTTTTTGCGTGTGTTAATGGATTTATGAAGTGTTAGTAACTTAAGATTCAGTTAGGGAGAGGGACATTGTTCTTTGCTGTAGTTGTTTACCTTCATTCAATCACTCATTCATTTATTCATTGAATATCCATCTGATAGGATCCACCAACATCAGGTACAGTGTTTTGTCCCTGCCCTCAGGTTGCTCATAGATTGGGGGAAGAGGGGTGATCTGCTCTCAGTTTGTTCATAGTCTGGGGTTGGGAGAGATAGACAGTTATACAAACCACTACTATATTGGTTGAGTTCTAGGGGAAATAGATGGTAGTGCTGCACAGAGGAGAAATCTAGAGTAGAATTTCTGAAACTTTAATGTGCATACCCAGGGATCTTATTAAAATGCAGATTCTGATTTAGCAAGTCTGGGATGGAGCCTACAGTTCTGCATACTTCCACATGATAACCAAGCTCCTGGTCTGTGGGTCATGTTATGAGTAACAAAGGTAGAGAGTAATTCATGCAGTGGCCATCCAACACCTGCAGGATGGTACACACTGAGTTCAGAGTCAGGGTGTAAAATATTAGGACAATCCTTGTCCTCAAGGAGTCTATAGTGGGAGACAGAAACAAAAAGATTATAATGTGTTATGTTATATAACATAATAGAAGTGTGTAACAACAGAAACAAGAACAGAATGTTAGGGGAGAAAAGAGAGGCAGTGATAAATTGGAGTTTTGAGAAAGCCTTCACAGAGGAAGTGATATTTAAGCTGAGGTCTTGAATAATGAATGTGGCTTTGCTAGGTGGTGAAGTGAGTCGTTGAAGAGATAAATTAATCCCTATTTCTGTGATGTTCTTTTTTTACCTATTTGAATAAAAATTTTGATAGAAAAATGTTAGATTCTATTGTCCTCCGTTGGTAGCAATATTGATGATTTTTTAAAGGGTCTTGTACAGAATGCTATTTCTAGATAAGTTAGGGACCTCTTGGCTTTTTAATCTTTTTGAGAATAACACCTTTCTTCATTATTTGTTTCTCTTTCATTTCATTCCCCAGGGGACTGAAGCCAAAGCAGTGTCCATGCCAGAGAAGTGGAAAGGGGGTGGTGTGTACAAGCTGCAGTACACGCATCCTCTCTGTGACGGCGGCTCTGCTGCTCTCACCTGTGTGCCTTTGGGAACTCTGATGGTCATAAATGGTATTGGAACGCAGAGTCATGGTCCTTAGTTTTAAGTGTTTCCCTCCTAATGTTCCCCACCCCGCCCCCTGCCCCAGAT
>PVKH010006449.1:0-21046 GCA_004027955.1 Chaetophractus vellerosus | reverse complement strand
AATCCCCCACGAGTGGGCAGACTACCTTGAGAAGGCAATCCCCCACGGGCAGGTCAAGCCGCCGCGAGCAGGCAGGCTGTCGTGCGGTGAGCTGACTCGGCGGGTCGCTGCAGCAGGGGGAGACAAGCAGACACAGAGGAACGCAAAAATGAACACAGCAAGAACAAGCAGAAAGGGGGGGATATGTAATAAATAAATAATAAATCTTAAAAAAAAAATACCTGGCCACTATTAAACGAACAGAAAACTAAAAGTGCTGGAGAGGTTGTGGAGAAATAGGAACCCTCATCTACTGTTGATGGGGATGTAAAATGTTATAGCCGCTGTGGAAGACAGTTTGGTGGTTCTTCAGGAAGCTAAGTATTGAACTGCCAGATGCTCTAGCAACCCCGCTTCTAGGTATATACTCAGAAGAAATAAAAGCAAAGATGCAAACAGACATATGTTCATAGCAGCATTATTCACAATTGCCAAAAGATGGTAATGACCCAAATATCCATCAACCAATGAATGGATATGCAAAATATGGTATATACATACAATGAATATTATTCAGCTGTAAGAAGAAATGAAATCCTGATACATGAAATGAACTTTGACAACATTACATTGAGTGAAAAAAGCCAGGCAAACAAGGACAAATATTGTATGCTCCTACTAGTGTGAACTAATTATAAATGAGCAAACTCATGGGTTTAATATCTAGATCATTGGTTACCAGGAGAAAGAATGAGGCAGAAGACTGGGGAGCCAATGTTTAATTTGTGCAGAATTTACAAAAAGGTTGATAGTAAATATTTGAAAATAGAGGTGATAGGAGCACTATTATTGTGACGGTAATTAAAAGCATTGAATTGTGCGTGTGGTTCTGGTTGAAAGGGAAGTTTAGGGTCCTGTATGTCACTAGAAGGAAAGCTAGAGGATGAAACATAGGGCTGTATAACATTGCAAGCCATGTTGTGGACAATAACTCTGGTTGATAGTACCAATACATGAATGTTTTTTCATGAACTAGAACAAATGTACATTGTATTTCAAGTTGTTAATAATAGGGTGATATATGGGGAAAATACACCTAATGCAAATTATTGACTATAGTTAACAGTAATATTGTAATATTTTTTCATCAGTTTTAACAAAGGTACTATACCAATACTAAGGGTCAATAATAGGGTTATACAAGGTGAGGGTGTTTTCTTTTTTGTTTTGTTTGTTTTAATTTTTGTGTTTAGAGCAATGAAAATGTTCTAAAATTGATTGTGGTGATGAATGCCCAACTCTGTGGTTATACTGATTGCTATTGTTTGAACACTTTGGATGGATTGTAAGGGTTGTGAATAAAAGTGCTTTAATTAAAAAAAAAATAGAATTAAGAAAATAAAAGTTTAGTCCTGAGTTATCTTTAATTCACTAAAATTTGCCTATAGTAGTAATTCATCATTAAAAAGAATATCAGTGAAGACAAAGCAATGTGAGGATCAGAAATCTTGCCTTTTTATAAAATTCATCATCCATATATTACTTGGACATATAGGGCAAAACACCTGAAAGTTCCTTTGGTAATCACTAATATCATGAAAGAAAGTAAACACATATAGATAATTCTACATGCAAAACAGTGCCACATAGTGCCACTTAATGTCTCTGGGACATATTATCTGAGTGATTGTATTTCCAGGTCATCTCAGAGCGTGAATAAAAAACCAACACTCAAAAATCATGCAAAAGACTTTTCTTCATTCTGCTTAAGCCTGACACAGGGGGAATGCTATGTGGAAACCTAATATGGCATGTGAAAGACCTTAAAATCACATCCTGATTGCTGAATTCATATTATCCTCTCACTACGGAGCCATCAGCCTCATAGATTAAATAAAAATAAATAAGAGAAAGAATCCATTCTTACGCATGCCAACTGAAAATAAATTAAAAGCTGCTTCCTTTTTAACTATGTTCAATTGTCCTTGTTCACAGGGACCATGCTTCGGAAATATAAAAGAACATATTTAGTTCTAGATGAAAGAGTAATAATTTGGTAATTTCTCCTAGGGAAAAAATAACAACATTAAAGTAATGGTTATAAAAAACCATTTTCCTGTCTGGGAAGTTTTCATATTTAAGACTCAAAAATGCTTTGGAAAACATTTTCTCAACACTTCAGTGTCATAATGTTTTAATTCTTCATTTAGAAATAGGAAACAGAAAATTTTGAAGCAAGCAGATGCTAATAGGCCTTTCTGATCTCCTAGAGGTAAGCAGTAGAGCTGAAACCAGATGCATGGGTTTGATAGCTAGCTGGTCTTCCCAAAATAACTTTTTTTTTCAATCAGAAATAACTTGAGATAGGAATAAGAAACTGAATTTGTGCCTTCAAAAACATAAAATAAGCTTTAAATTAAAAAAAAAACAATAAGATAATAATTTTTAGTTCTTGTTACACTATGTGAACCACTCTAGAATTTTTTATTATTGTTGTGTGTGTGTGTGTGTGTGTTTGAGTCAACAAATTGGCAATTGTAACATTGTTTACTCTTTAAGCAGTTTCTGTAGATAAAGAAATAAAAGAAAGGGAGGAGAGAGTATATTACAGTTCTCCACAGCTACAGAACAAACAGGATATATATAAAGAGATTTATTATAAGCAATTAGCTCACATGACGACCATGGAGGTGGGCAAGTCCAAATTTCATGCAGCAGTTTATAAGTTGGAAGCTTTGAAAAAGGTGATGCTGAAGTTCTTAGTCCAAAGCTGGTTGGACATTCCAGCAAGAGCCCATGCTAAAGTTGAGGCAAAAATTCTTCTTTTAACTTCTGAAATCCTCACTTCTGTCCTTGAAGGCTGATTGGATAAGATACTACCAAAATTGGTGAGGGCAATCTCTTTTATTGATCATAGATGCACTCAACTGGTTATAAATGCAAATCCCATCTCGATTCCATCACAGTAGCAGGCCACTTCTTGACCAAACAACTGGACACCATAACCTAACCAAGTTGACATATGAAATTAACCATCACAGGGAGTAATTTTTATTTTTAAACTGTACTACAAGTAAATACCATAAGCCCAGCTATATAATTTATACAAATGAAATCATATAAAAATTTCACCTTATTTCCAATGTAGTATTTTTGTTGCAATACTATTAGAAGAAAGATATAGGTAATTACCAAATATAATCTCTATACAGGAAAAGATAAGCTCCATATTCTTCAGGTTTCTAGATACTGAATAGGGTCAAGCTACTTTCTGCCCTCTTTCTTTCAATTTCCGTTTTCACCTTAAATGATGTCTATTAGAAATCTTACTTTATTTATTTAAAGTTTTTAATTTAAAAAAAACACATACTTAATTGCAAAGCCTAAATGTTTTCAGATGCACCTACAATTCAGAATATATGTCCATGGATTTGTTAGAGTACAGTTTATTCCTATCCCATTTCCCTATATTTGGTATACAGCAAAGTGGAACAAGTGTGTGGTTTCATGATCTCATTTCCTCATCTTGAACATAAGGTTGGATATCACTGCTTAAGTTCTCAAATAAAACTATTTGATTGACCTGATAATTGGGCTTTTTGCACTTCCAGAAGAATGAGCTTGCATGACTTCCTGAAAAATGTGTGCTGATTCCTGATCCCTTTTTCTAACTCATTGGATGAATTTCCATGTGGTTCATACAAGAACTGTCTTTTTTGCCCTCTTGCACCAGAACACTGCTTACAACTTTGAAAACAAGAAAATCATGTACGCATCATTATATATGCTGTGAAAAAGCACTATTAATTAGAATAGACCAAGAACTTGCCATGAACTCTACATATTGTATCTCAAAGCATGGCAATGACCTTGTACTATAGGTCTTATATTCTCATTTAGAAAATGAAACTGAAGCTCAGAGAGATAAAGCAGACTAAACAATGCACATAGCTACTAAATGGTTTGTTAGTATGTTACCTTAACCATGCTGAAAACAAATCACATGTTATTGTGAATAAATATTTGGTTTACACAAAGTCAATTCTCCAACCATTGGCATGAACTATAAATTCCTTTAATGTTTCTAAATTACAATTGGTTTGCAGTGGCTTTCTCCCAAAATACCTCAGTCTCACCATCAAATGTGTGATTCCCTTGGCTTCCAATATAGATAGCAGCATATTTTTTAAAAAGGCTATTTTGGTTAGCAATTTTAATATACTTCAGTATAAGTGGCACTTTAGAAACATTTACTCAAATCCCAGGTTTCTTCACATGACCACACTATGCCCTAGAAATACCTTTCATAGGCATCATTAGAAAGAAATGAAAGCATATCCTCAAAGAGATTTTTACAGTAACCTCCATATCAACTTAATTTGTATAGCCAAAATCTGGAATCAACTCAAATGTCTATAAACAAGTTGTGTTATCTTCATACATTGGAAAAATACTCCACATGCAAAGGAGAAAATTATTGATACAGGAACAACAATGATAAATCTCAAAACATCATGTTGGGCAAAATAACTCAGACACAAAACTGTATATAGTATGATTTTATTTATGTAACGTTTAAGAAAAGTCATCGTTTTGACAATGATTGCTTGGGTCTCGGAGTGGTACTGACCAGAAGGAGGCATGAGGGAATCTCAAGGTGAAGGTCAGTCGATATATCTTACTGTTTCTTTTTCTTCGGAGAACCCTGACTGATACATCTTAGTGTGTGTGTGTGTGTGTGTGTGTGTGTAAGTACATTTAGTCTAAGGAATTGACTAATATGATTGTGGGGGCTGGCAAGTCTGGAATCTATTGGGCAGGCAGATAGGCTGGGAACTCAGGTAGAATTTTATGCTAGAGTCTTAAGGCAGAATTTCTTCTCCAGGAAACCTCAGTTTTTTTTCTTAAGGCTTTCAACTGATTAGAAGAGGCCCAACCACAATGTTGAGGATAATACCCTTTACTTAAATTCAACAGACTGTAGATGTTAAGCACAAAAAAGCAATACATAGATTAACATGTGATTAAATAACTGGATACTATAGCCTAGCCAAATTGATACCTAAAACCATCTTATAGGGTAAAAGAAATGGTCTGCATCTTGATCTCTGGATAATGATTTCATGGGTGTGTACACTTGTGGAAAATGATATAACTATACACTTAAAATCTATGAATTTAGCTGTAGGTTAACTATAACTCAATAAAAAATTCCAACTAATTTAAAAATCAATTAAGGTGTCCACATCATTGACCTAACACTTACCACATCTCTAATATTTCTCATAAATTGAGAAAAAAAGTAAACCTCTGAAGTGGGTTTGAGAGTTCCAATTATACATATGACTTTTTAATAAAATAAACTGTCTATATGCAGCTGTAGCTGATCCTATGAGTCCTCTCTCATATGGCAGGGTAAAAAACAGCAGCTCTCTTTTTCTGTGAATCTCTGCATGTTTCTCCCTTTTGTAAAGGACTCCAGCAAGGGGTCTCAGCCCTCTTGCTGGAGTCCTTTATAAGTTGCCCCCAACTGAATCCAATCCAATCAAAAGGTCCTGAACCCACAGGGATGGATTAATGCCGAGAACATGATCTTTTCTTAGATTCACAAAAGCTTCAAACTGTCACATAGGGCAGATACTTTGACCTCTTTATTTACCAAATGCATCATAATATATCCCGGCTTAAGGTCTATGGATCATAAAGCATCTGTCCTTTTGTGTCTGGCTGATCTCATTGTTATTAAAAAATTAGAATAAGCAAATTCATTGAGTCCCAAACTGGATTTTAGTTTACTGGGCGTCAGGGTGGGGATAGGGAATGGGGAGTTAATGTTTAAATTTTAGTATCTATTGGAATTAATGGAAAAGTTTTGGTAGTGGATGGTCATCGTAATAACAACACTGTGAACTGAATTAATGGCACTGAATTATATGCTTGAATGTAGATAAAAGGGAGGAATTTTAGGTTGCATATATGCTACCAGAATAAAAATTTTATAAAAGAATCCCATAGGATTGTACAGCATAAACAGAGAATCCTAATGTTAACCACTGACTATAGTTAATAGCACAATTATATAATATTATTTCATCAGTTCAAAGAAATGTACCTCACTAATCCAAGGTGTTACTAATAGGTGGTTATATGGATACCCTGTATTTTCTGCCTGATTTTTCTATAAAACTACTTCTCTAGTTGAAAAAAAAAAAAAAGCCCATGAATTACAATTCACCCCAGTGGAAAACAAAGTCATTGAGCAAAAACCATTCCAGAGGACTAGAGTCTCATTTTTTTAAAAAAGAGTATTGATAGCTTTCACAGGGGAAGTTGATATGGAACAAATATTTCATTAGATTATATTCTATTTGTAATTAGAGATAAAGTAAGCTAATATATGACTGTGAGCTGGAGTGATCTGTCCTTTCCATCCACCAAAATAATTATTTTATTTTTTCTATAGCTTGCAAAATGTTTTATAGTATAAAAATGCAGATGCAGAAATAAAGAGTTTTGTTACATCAATACAATGCCATCTTCAAAAAGACTGGCTCTTTGAGAAGAATATTATAAAATATTTCAGCTTTAAGGTTTTTGTTTTTCTTTCTTATGAGAAATTGAATAGGGCTGAATGAATTTGTTTTTGTTTGTTAGTTGGTTACATTAGAAAAAATGGACATGACAACTGTTAGAAATTTGTAAGATTCTCAAGAGTGGCAATGCTGCTACTGAATCACTTTTCAGAGAATTTTGCTCTTTGCACCTGCAATAATTTGTTCTCAGTCTCATAATAGAGTATTTGTAGCCATTTGGGGTTTTAAAAATTATAAATATATGCACATATATATATACAAAAAGCACCATGGGGAAATGAAGAATACGGTCTTCTAGCTATGTAGTCATTATACAGGTATTTTAAAGATCATGAGTGATCCAATAACTAATAAGCTCAAAGACATGTTATTTATTAAAGCTTTTATGCCCTGTTATGCCCTGATAACTAATTTAATCTGATACTCTGCCCAGAATTTGTGAAGAGGGTTGTATAAAACTAAATAAGAATAATTAAATTTACAGGCATATATGAGAGATAATCTGTCAAACATTAAATTGCATTGCATTTATCATTAAAGCAATTAATTATCTTATATTTATTATGTTTTAATAATTATAGTTTGCATATTCCCTCTAAATACCAGAAAGTATTCAGGCTACTAAAAATGATACAGAGATAAAATTAAACTATAATTTAGGAGTTCATTGTATGCCCATCTTCTAATCGCTTCTGTTGAATCATAATCTTAGTCCTGAAAAAGACATTAAATAACATCTATTTTTTTCTTCATTCTTATGTGTAGACAGAACAGTTAAATATCTTGCCCCAGATTCCACAGTTAGTAGTAAAACCAGGAATACAATTCAGTTTCAAGCTTCTAGTTTAGGGTTCTTTAAACTTTAATATTTATATGTAAACCTAAAATTAATTAATAAAAATTTGATTCTAACTTTTTATAAATTCTTCCAAATAGTTCAACAGAAGCATTCCAGCTACTTTAAATCAGACATCAATACTGTCAGACAAACATCTTCATCCTTACAATGTTGAGACAACTTTAGCTGTGAATTTATTTTCTCTTCTTGTATGTCAACTTTTCAACCTGCTACTATTGAATCAAAATGGCACACTCCTGAAGACACATTGTAAAAGCACTAATATTTGCTTCTCACAATTCAAAAGATCATAAAATGTTTTCCATGCCTACAACTATCATATCTATAAGTTTCCTGAACAAAAATAAATTAAATCTAAAAGATGTCAATTGAGTACTAGGCTGGGAAATATTGAGAATACTAAAGGAAAAATAAAATAATCCTTGACTCCAAGGAACTTACAGTATAGTATAAAAACATGTTTCAAATAGGAATACAAACTTGACATTCTATTAGAGAATGATTACTCTTTTATTCAACAAATAGATATTGAGTGCTTACTTATTATTCATGGATATCCAGAACTATGCCAGACAGTATCAAATATACAATGGTAAACAGGATGATGTTTTTTTCCTTGAAAAGTTTATATTATGATGGAAGACATGGCCTGGTATATGGAACAATTGCAGTGTCAAATGAACTATATTCAGATGGAGCTATATTTGCTTAGTAGAAAGTGCTTGAGTGAAGAATAGTAAGAGCACCTAAGCCAGCTGGGTCATGAGAGGGTCACAGAAGCCTTTCCTAGGGAAAAGGTTGTCTAAGGATGCATTGGAAATGAGCAATGATTGAAATGAGAAATGAAGAGAGCTCTAGGAAAATTGCTAAAATTGCAAAAAATTAGCTTCAAATTGCTAAAAAGCAGGAGAAAATATTTGGAGAACCGTAAGCAAAGATATCTCATGAACAAACGTATTAGATTTGTTAAGAACTCTGATTTTTTATACTTGAGATAGAATTAAGGTGTCTTGAAAGTCATAGTTATAAATTCTATGGGCACTCAAAAGAGAAGTTACTTGGGGATCCAAAAGGCTTTTATTTAGAAATTGGGATTTAAAATCAGCTTCAAACTATGAATACTATTTTGATGGGGAGAAACGGAAGCAGAAAGAAGTTAGGCTGCTTGTAAAAGAGGGAACAGAATTAGCAAAAGGAATTAAAGGACAGCCCATATTAGTCTATTTCATTAGGAATATGATAAGGAAATAGGAAAATGTTGATGAAAAGAAGGGAAAATAATTCTGAAAACAACATTTGAGTATTTTGTTAAAGGTTCTTGTGATAAATTGTATGATGCATGATGAGCTCTCAATATTCTGATCACTCTGACATTTGTGAATGAAATTCCATCATTAAAGCATATTGTTTATGGGTATTATTGAGATTACTATCTGGAAAAATTGGGAATTTCAAAAATGTCATATTATGAGTGAAAATTTGGGTCAACATCAATTAGTAATATTTTACAAAGATGTTTCTCAAAGTGTAGTTCTCGAATCTCCACATCAGAATTGCTTGAAATCCTGTTAAAGGTATAGATTTCTGAATCCCACCTCACTTATCCATTTCCTTGTGGGATGGAGAGCTAGGGGCAGGAGAGCATTTTAGCTAAGAACAACATGAAAAGCCAATATAAAGTATAGAATTTATCATTTGGAAGTTAACAAATAACTGCTGAGACAATGATAATTGGGCTAAGATCTGAGAGAGATTTCTGAGAGGTGAGCTGACTTCTTCAGGTGCTTTGACCTGGGGGCATTTGGTGATTCTGGCCATAAGCAGTAGGATAAAAATCAAAGTTAAGCAATCAAAAAGCATTTGCTGAGGGGCTGGCTCGATAGCCCAGTGGATAGAGCACCGGCATGCCACATGGGAGGCCCCAGGTTCGGTTCCCGGGGACCTCTCCTAGCGGGCAGGCCGCCTTGAGAAGGGCAAGCCACCATGGGCGGGCCAGAGCCGCTGTGGGCAGGGCAAAAAGCTGCCACGGACAGGCAAAAGCCACCACGGGCAGGGCAGGTCGCCCGCGAATGGAGCGCAGCCAGCCACCCGCGAACTGAAAGCCGGCCGTGAATGGAAGCAGAAGCCGCCCACAAGTGGGGAAAGCCACACCTGCACAGTGACCAGTCTCGGTGCATCGCCGCAGCAGGGGGGAGGGGAGATATGTAATAAAATAAATAAATTTTTTAAAAAATAAGCATTTGCTGAGTAATAGAGAAACCAAGAGCTTTTGGTGCAGAGTTGGAGGGTCCCAAGCACATGGCTGTTTCCTTGTATGGACATTCGTTGAATTCCAGAACTGTGAAGAATGGGAGATTAAATAACTAGGCAGAAAGCTTCTCTAAGCAGGGTAAACAAAGATGAGAGTTTCCTATCTGTCAAAAGGCAGGGTCATGGAGACCACACCAAGCTCTTCAGTTGAAAACCCTAAACGGCATAAATAAATAAAATTAGTTTTAGCTTTCTCAAAGGTGCAAAGAAGGCTCAATTCAGCATAGTCCCTCTACAACTCTACTAGAGGGAAGAGTGAATCCTTTTTGGAGGAAGATTGTACCATCTTGAGTTTCTACAACGATGTATACTAAGGAGCCTCCAATCAAAATTCACGAGAAATGCCTGTTGGGAGACAATTCTACTTGAGTCTCCAGCGTTTCTACATGTCTTTGAATGAGGCACTTCCTGACCTTTGTTTCAGATGTTATTTAGGAAATAGGTTTGGAACATAAACAAAATGCCTTCTTCTAGAACAATGGGCAGACATAATTATTGTACACTATAATAAATCAATTGGGCATTTAAAAAAAGATAATGTCTCCCTCCAGAGAAAAGGGCAATTATGCTTACTGCCCACTATAAAAGATTCAGGTTCCTAAACTCATTTCTTCTTTAACAGTGCAAGTTTCTGTATCACCCCCTTGACCCTTAGGAGTAAGGGTAACCAACCCAAATCTGTTGATTCTCATATTCCTTCTATTGCATGACAGATAAATTCCTTAGTTTCTAAACCAGGAGTTTTTTTACTTCTGTCAATATCTGTGGCTGGCTCATTTGTAATTCTTGCAATTCTTGACAATGCAAAAAGTTAGGACAAATGACCAAAAAATACAAGAAAAATAATAGACAAGAGAAGAAATACCTACAATTGATCATGATATTGATGTTCTAGGAAAAGGACTTTAAAATAATATGATTAACCTGTTCAAGAAAATAGAAGAAACATTGTAAAAAAGATGAACTAAATGAAAATATAGAGACTTCCACCAAAGAACCGGAATCTATACAAAAATAGTCAAAGGACATTCTGGAACTGAAAAACACCTATCTGAAATTAATAACTGAATGAATGGGTTTAAAAGCAGACAAGACATAATGGAAGATAGAATTAGTAATCTGGAAGATAGCAAAAGAAGGTATCAAAAATTAGCAAGAGAAATATGATGGAAACACAGATAAAAGCATTAGAAATATATAGAATTTAGTGAGAACAGTAAATCAGTTCTATTATTTTGGTTTAATAAGAAAAAATGAGGGCCCGGCTAGATAGCTCAGTGGATAAAGAGCGCGCTGGGGTACCACATGGGAGGCCCCGGGTTCGGTTCCCGGGGACCTCTCCGAGCGCGCAGACCGCCTTGAGAAAGGCAAGCCACCGTAGGCGGGGCAGAGCCGCCGTGGGCAAGGCAAAAAGCCACCACGGGCAGGGCGGAACCCCCACGGGCATGGCAAAGTCACCCGTGAAAAAGCGGAGCTGCCACCTGCGAACCACCGCAGAAGCCAGCAGCCTGCAAAAACATGGAGGACTGCTGCCCGCAGAACATGGAGCGGAGCCACCCGTGAAAACGGAATGGAGCCACCCTCGAACGGAGCAAGCCGCCGCCGTGGAGGGCCGACTCAGCGCGTCGCTGCAAAGATGGGGGGGAGATAAGAAGCAGACATAGAAAGACACAGAAGAAAGGACACACAGCAAGAGCAAGCAGAAAGGGGGCGGGGGGATATGTAATAAATAAAAAAATAAATCTTTAAAAAAAAAAAGAAAAAATGAGGAAATAAAATAGAAGTAATATTTAGAGATGATCAATAAAATTTCCCAATACCCACAGATTAAAGAACATTCACAAACTCCAAACATGTTGAAAGTTAAAAAACCTGTACTAAGGAATGTCATACCCAAATTGCCAAAAAGCAAGCAAAAGAAAAATCTTTTAAGCAGCCAAAAGAAAACAATAGACAGCTCTTCTACTGAAAAACCATATGATGGACAATTGACTTACCAAAATAAACAAAAAAGGCAATATAATTATATCATTAAAGTGCTGAAAGTATAGATGCTAATATAATATTCAATAATCTATATAAATGTCCTTCAAAAATGAAAGTGATATAAAGACATTTTAATTTGAACAGTAATATGATAATTCATCATCAATAAACTCTTATTACAATAAACAATAAGTAGGAGTTCTTAAAGCAGAAAAATAATTTCAAGCAGAAAGCAATAAAGAGCAAGAAAAACAATAATTATGTAGTAAATATAAATGAATAGCCATCATTTAACACAACAATATCAATGTCTTATCAAAGTAGAATTAAGATGTATGATGTCAATAATGCAAAAGAAAGCAGAATAGTACATTGAGGTACTAGACTCAGCAAGGAAGTGGTACATGCAATAATATCTACCATACTGTAATGAGCCAAGGATGCACATTATAATCAATAGAGTAATCATAATAAAAGAATAAAAGAATATATAACAATTTAATAGAGGGAAAATGGAATAATACTTCATTAATCCATAAAGAAAGAAAAACAGGAAAGAGAAAAGCAGAAAGCAGATGTCAAATAGAAAACAAATAGTAATATGGTCAATATAACTCTAGGTGTCAGAAATTCCATTAAATATAAATGGATTGAGGAGTGATAGCAGGCAAGGCCACTGCTCTCTTGGCTGAACCTGCACATCATGGAGGGTCTTGCTCACCCAGAGAGATGCTCCTTTTGTGAAGTAGCCCATTGGTATGGGGAGGGCTGACACAGCAACAGTAAACATAGCACCCAGATCATGATTTCTAAACACCATCCTCCTCTAAAGGGAACCAGAACTTCTTGTAGAATTGCCCAACTTCAGAAGTGGGAAGGGAAAGTAAAAAATGAGTCTAAAACATCTAGTAATTCCAGAAAGTAAGAAAAGAATACAATGATAGAGACATGTCAAAAAATACAGAATCCAGCTTGAAAGAACTCCCACTGGCCAACTCTGCAAAGTTTGATCAACAAAATAAATGATATTTATAGATTATAACCCATTTAAAAATCTGTAATCCAGAAGTCCATATTGATGAAAGAAGATAAGATAGAGAAGAGAAGAGAAGAGAAGAGAAGAAAAGAAAAGAAAAGAAAAGAAAAGAAAAGAAAAGAAAGAAAGAAAGAAAGAAAGAAAGAAAGAAAGAAAGAAAGAAAGAAAGAAAGAAAGAAAGAAAGGAGAGAGAGAGAGAGAGAGGGAGGGAGGCAGTGGGGGAGGGAGGGAGAGAGAGAGAAAGAAAGAGGGAAGGAAAAAGTCTTACTTTACAGTAGAATAAATGAATAATTTTTAAAAAGTGCACCAGGATGGATGGATGGATATATCCAGATTTCTTCCACTGCTCTTCTGGTTATGAAGGTGCTTGGCTTCCTTTTTAAGACTGCTTAGATGTAAATGTAAGGTGGTCTCCTTAATAGAAATGGTGAAACAACTAAAGGAACACAACTTTATAATGTAGTCGTTAAGTCCATCAGGAATTATCCAGAAATGAAGCCTGGAAAAGGTGGGCATGATAAGAATTGTAGCTCAGAGGAGGATAAACGTAGAAAAAAAAAAATCCTCAATCCCTGAAGTAGGACAATGGGTTTAATATGCCTCCCATTTAGGGTAAATCTGAGTCATGTGAACAAGCAACACAAAGTGTTCTATCAATCCGTAAATAAATTAAAAGAAAATAGTTATTTTGGACATTCAATCACTAACCCCAAATGTCAGTGTAGGTCAGTGACTCTTTGCCCAAAAGTACAGCGGCAGCCAGGTAGACAGATGACATCCATCTGTAGGAAGTGTGGTTTTCCTGAAGGCCTGTATCAAAGAAGTAATGGAAAACCACTAAGACAAAAACTTCAAAACCAATTCTGATGATTTACTAGGCAACAAATTACCAGAAACAGAATAACCAGGGTATCCATTTCAAGTGACACGAATTTCATGTGTAATTAGCTGAAATTTAGAGTATGAGTTCATTTTTTATTGCAGTTGAGCATCATGATAAGTGGAAGTAAATTGTAGGTTATGTGGTTATATAAAAGAACTGGATTTGATTTTCTAGACAAGGGATTCTAGCAAAAAGAAATAGAGCACTTATCAGAAAAACTAAGGGGAATTTTTGTCACACAAGAGGGTTTGACTAGATCAGTAGGACTTTTAAATTAAATTTGAGAAGAAAGGATTAAAAAGTACAAAGATAAAACTGCATCCTATATAGAAAAACAGGCATAGAAAGAATAAATGTGTTCAATGATTCTCAGGATGAACTTGCAAAGATGAAAATCATGGTCAATTATGTGTATTCAAATGAAAATTTTATAAAGAACAAATAATACAAACTTGAAATTAATATCAGGAGATGTGATGAACTGGGACTAAATTTAATATGGCAGTTACTTTTTATCCTGCGTTACTTACCTAAAGATGGAGAGTAGATGAGCCACGACTGAGAGGACCCCAATTACATATGAGGGTTTGAGAGTTAAAAACCATGTTCAAGGAAACAGACACAGTACATTGGGAGTCTTGCCTAAATTAACTGTATTCCATGTAGCTTTGTATTTTTAAGGTTGTAGTTTCTTTGGGGAACAGAATGTAAAGAGTAATATATTCTTTCAGTATAGTTTATATTAATTATTTGTAACTACACCATCCAGGTAAATTAGTTGGTCATAATAATGGTGATGGAGAAGTGGAAGGTAATACTAGTACAGTTGTCAGACAGGGCAATGGTATTTTTTTTTCTACTAAAATTTATTCTCCAATGATTGGATATAAGGGGGGGGGGGGAGTGGTGGGCGAGGTAGATACCCTGGGTTGGGAATTGAACCTAGCAGGGTAGGTGGGAGGGTGGCACTCAACCACGGAGCTAGATCAGCTCTCCAGCTATTTATTTTTAGGCAGAGTTACCATTGGATGGTGGATGGTTTGATGCAGAAAGGAGTGGCTGTAGTTACAGGTGCTTTCCCATACATCATAAAATTGGCCTTCCCATTCAGATGCTTCATGAAGAGGAAAGTGAGGTCGAATGTTAGGTTGTATATATGTCACCAGAATAAACATTTTAAAAACCATAGAACTGTACAACAAAAACTGTGAACCTTGATGTAAAATATGGAGTACAGTTAGTAGTATACTAATAATAGTATTGTTTCATCAATTGTAACAAAAGTACCACACTAATGCAAAGTGTTAGTAACAGGGAAAAGTGAGTGGGAGCATATGGGAACTCTACCTTCTAAATGATTTTTCTGTAAACCTACAAATTCTCTCATTAAAAAGAAAAAAATATGCATTCAAAAGTGGCCACTGCTGAATGGTGGAAATACTTCACAATTTTTTTTCTAGTCTAATAAGAACACTACTTCCTCACCATTGTAACATCTCTGAAAATTTTCACATATCCTTCTACTCCTACCACACACACAGATAAACACACTCTTCTAATGGAGGGAAACTGAGTTAGTGCATTGATAAAGGAACTAGGCATACTCTTAGTTCTGCCCCATCTTTTCTCTTTTCTCTTGGGGTCCAGATTTCTTCAATGAACAGTGAAAGAGACTTGCTCCTAAAACTTTGGTCTGTTGAAGTCCAATGATATCTGTGACGGGGTGAGTTTGCTTATCATATTTCAGTATTTAGAGGTCCCTTAGCTTGAGATTTAGGCTCTCTTCTCCAAATTAGTTTTGTGAGTAAGAAAGATGATATTTCTTTTCCTGTCTGCCTGATTCTTTTATTTGATTTACCAATTGGTACAGAATTGGGATAGAGAAGGAGTTATTTATGTCCTTTGCCCTGTAAACAACCAACATTGCTTGGCTACTCAGAACAGGAGGCTGGGTATAAACAGTCTCTGGTTAATTGCTCTGTCACTTTTTGCTAGAAATTAGGGAGGTGTTTTTCTCTAGAATACACTTTGTACATTTGTACAGTGAGTTTATCAACATCCTTTGTTGACTTACAGATGAACTCACAGCGAGAGAACCCTAACCCTGATAATTATGTAGGAGCCTTTTGAAATGCTTTGTTCCTTTCTCCATACATTTACCAAGATAATTGGACTCTGCGTTACATACTTTGAGAACAGGACTTTTGGATGCATTACCTTCCACACGATTTTCTAGGGCATTTGTCTATATAATGATTGCTATGGGCCTTAACAACATAGCCCAGTACATAATTACATCTTAGAGGGCTTAAATAAATAGAAAGACAAGACCAAGATAATACACACAGGTGGGCCTAACATCATTTTATGCATGATACTGTTGCTTTGTTCAAAGAAGAACAGATAATAGAAATTCTTGGGGGTTGTTTATATTGAAAGATAGATGAACATTTATAAAAATCTATATAACTCATAAGTTAGGTAAAAGTGGGACAGAAACAAAAATGCTTACATGGTGATTTCATGAAACTGAAAACCCAGACATATTTGCTGATAAAAATAATACAACGAGGAGAGGCAAAGTATAAAAGTGATATATAACTTTAATATTGTCAGTATTAGCTGTAAATTTTATTCTAATCAAAGCTGAGCATCTGATAAATGCCTGATTAGCCTTGCTACATCAGTTTCTAAAAAGAAAGGTGCTTCAAAAATAATTACTTTACCATTATATCTGAACATATAATTGACAAAGTAAAAGTGATGAAAGAGAAATCACAGCATTCTGACACTGGTAATTCTGAAAAGATACACTTACAGTAGAAAGTTTGAGAAAAAGATATTATAAAATTTAGAAAAACCATGATAGACACAGGGTGTTCTCTGGTGATTGAATATAGAAACTATATGTTCAGGGAAATAAAATATTATACTCTATTTATGATACAAAGACATGAAAGAGAAGAAAATGGAAAATGTATAGCAGCCTTTCCTGCTTGCTTATGAGTTGAGATTTCTTAAATTATATACCCAAAAGAAAAGAGGTGTAACATATCACTGACAATATAAAATAGTGTCAAAAACCAATAAGAATAGTGTCAAGAAAGCTAGAAGTAAGAATAAGAATTTTTTTTTTAATTTAAATCACTTTTAGGAGCAACAAATTGTAAACACAGAAGGAAGAACCAAGTTCATATTTGGAGAGATTATTTTTATATGACAGTGGACAAAATAAAAGTTAGTGCTGACATTGTTTCCATCTCTTCTGTCAAACTATCCTCTAATCTATTAAGAAGCAGTTTTCAAAGTATGTTCTAATGACCCTTTTTAGTCCACAAGACCAGTTAGTGATCCATGAGGTCAAAACAATTTTCAAAAAATACAAATATATTATTTTTTCATTCTCATTATCTCATGAATGTACAAACTATGAAAAGTTCATTGATATAATGTCAGATCTACATTGCAAATAAACTTACAGCAGCTTCTACTTATCAAGATTTAGTGTAGTTACAAAGAAAATAGTCTCAAATAAATGGAAGGACCATTGACATTCTCCTCTGTTTTCCAACTAAATATTTGTATGAGACCACATTTTCTTCAGGTACTTCAGAACAATAGATTGTAACATTTTAAATGCAGAAGCAGATTCTGGAATCCAGCTGTCTTGCATTAAACCACATACATAGAAATTTACAAAAATGTGAAACAATGATAATCTCATTACTTTTTGTTTTGGAAAATATAGTTATTTCTCACTAAAAGTTTAATTTTTATGTTAATATGTGATGTGCATATACCATAATTTTTAATGGATTAATAAATAAATATATATTTAAAATTTCTCAGTTTTAATTTCAAATGAACCCACTGTTTTAAAGCATGAGCAGAAAGAAGAAAATATTAGAGGAGCAATATTCTACTTTTTTTTTAACTACTGAAACACATATAATAGATGAAATCTCTATAAAAAAACAAACCCCAGTTGTTATACCCTGAATATATGTGATCACTATACTAGTATAATTCTATAGTTTTTCATATACATAAGAGTTATAATAGTATCAAAATTTATGCAAAAATATATTAAAAACAATCTTGAATATGCTCTAATTTGTTAAAGAAGTAAAACAGTCAAAATTTTTATCTTTTTTAGCAAAATAGTAAATTATTTGTAATAATCTCTGCAACTGAAAGACATGCCAAAGTGTTGTTATTACCACTGAGAACTGCTGGATTATAAATACTCACTAATTTGTTCCAGTCCCCAGGACTAGTTGAATGGCATTCTATGTCACTGATTATTTGATTCATAAGCCCATAATTGCATTGTTCAATTTAGTAGCCACCATCCATATGTGGCTATTGAACTCTTGAAATGCAGCTAGGCCAAAGACACATTGTTTTTTTAAAGATTTATTATAATAAAGGGTATATCAAATAACCCAATAAATTTTATGTTATGCAGACGTATTGGGTTAAATAAAATAAAGTTATTTTCATATGTTTCTTTGTAATTTTGAAAAGGTGGCTACTGGAAAATTTGAAATATACTATATGGCTCATATTTGTGACGCAGATTACATTTCTATAAGGCA
Source organism: Chaetophractus vellerosus (assembly GCA_004027955.1). Classification (NCBI taxonomy): domain Eukaryota; kingdom Metazoa; phylum Chordata; class Mammalia; order Cingulata; family Chlamyphoridae; genus Chaetophractus; species Chaetophractus vellerosus. Next base: position 2,802 of record PVKH010006449.1, on the reverse strand, counting down.
ATGCTGGCATATACCATAAATTCCTTGAAGGCAAGCAAACTATCTGCAATATCCCCAGCTCCTAGTCCCTACAATGATGCTTGACACTAGACCCTTTGTAATGGTTAGACAGTTTTATCTAATTATGAATTCCAAAAATATAAATTGAATCATACTTGTAAACTGATCTGTTCATCTGGGCATGATTGTTTTATGATTAGGCGTTAACTGGGCCACGTCAGGAAGGCATTGAGCCCTGCCCCTTGGTGGGTGTGGTCTCAAGTACAAAAGGCAAGGCAGCAGATTTGAGAAGCAGTTCTGATGTTGGAGAGGAGAGCTCCAGGAGAAGACAAGTGAGTCGTTTGCCTGATAGTCTACAGCTGGCCTTGTGGAGAGACCCAAAAGCATAGAGAGCCTCATGGTCTAGAGCTGAACTTGTGGAGGAAACAGAAGCTAAGCCCAGAGAGAAACACAGCCCCGGGAACAGAGGAACCCAGAAGCCTGAACCCTGGAGACGTCAGCAGCTGTCTTGCTCCAACACGTGGACTTTGGTGAGGGAAGAAATTTATGCTTTGTGGCCTGGTAACTGTAAGCTTCTACCCCAAATAAATACCCTTTATAAAGACCAACCAATTATTGGTATATTGCGAAACACCCCTTTGGCTGACTAATACAGAATTGGTACCGAGGTGTGGGGAAGTGCTTTTTGCAATTACCAAAATGTTGGAAGGTTTTTATAAATGGGTAAGGGGTATTTTTTGGAGGAATTGAGAAATGCTTGATGGAAAAGGCCTAGATCACTTTAAAGAGACTGTTGATTGCAGTATGGAGCTGAAAGTTCTTTTTGATAAGTTCTTAGAAGGAAACAATTGTGAGGTGGATGCTAAAGAGACTTTTTATGATGCCTTAGAAGTAAATGAAGAAACTATTATTGGAAACTGGAGGAAAGGTGATCTGTGTTTTGAGGTTGCAAAGAACTTAGGAAGATTAACTTCTGGTGTAATAGGGAAGACAGAATTTGAAAATGGCGAACCTGAGCATTTAGCTGAAGTACTTTCCAAAGTAAACCTGGAGAATGTGGCTTGGCTTCTCCTTGTAGCTTATAGCAAAATGCTAGATGAAAGAAATACACTAAGGACTGAACTTTTGGGCACAAAGAAACAGAAACTGATTCTGGAACGTCCAAGTTTCTGGAAATCAAGTTTCCAAATCAAAGTGCCCCATTTGAAGATTTAGCTAAACCTGGAAATTGTAAATCAGAATTGAAGATGCAGTTATCTGGGAAAGACTTGTGGAAAGTCTTACTGTCTGATGGCTTGGACCCCTGCTTCCTGCATACTAAACCAACAAAGTTTTTGAGAAAGCTGTATGAACAAAACCACTGTTCACTTGGACTAAAAAGGACATGGAAAGGAGATATTGAAGGAGAAACAACTTTAAGGAGAAAACCATGGAAGCTGAGATTGGAATTAAGATATCGCCTTGGGCCAAGAGAGGAACCCCACCCATGTATCCACGGAGGGTGAGTTTGCCTGGGAGGTTGAAGAGGGTGGATGTCCCCACCCGATGTTCTGGGAGAGTTTTACCTTACCAGGGTGCAGAGAGAGAGGGTGAGTTTTCCCAACAGTTGAAGAGGGTGGATGTTCCCATCTGATGTTCTGGATGAGTTTTGCCTCCCCACAGTGCAGAGAGGGTTTGTTTGCCCCAACAGTTAAAGAGGATGAATGTTCCCACCCAATGTTTGGGAAGAATCTTGCTGCTCCAGGATACAGGGAGGGTGGAGCACATTCCTCAAAGATTAAGGCAGTTAAGGTCAGCACCCCATAGGTCTGAGAGGAGTGCTCCTGTCCCCCATAGATTAGAGAATGCCAAGTGGTCAACTCGTTGCTCTGAGAAGTTTGAGCCTGTGTGCCAAAGGTTAGGGGGAATGTTGTCTTCACCTCACTGCACTAGGGGTGCTAAGACTCTAACCCAAAGATCGGGTAACGTGTGGCAACCACCCCAACATTCTTGGAGGATGAGGTCTGGAGCTTGGTCGACACCCAGGTGCTTGATGAGGGTGAACCCAAGAAAATGGCTATTGGGAAAGCCTGTGGAAAGGGTGGGTTCCCATGTGGCCCCAAGGAGAAGAATACATCATCTTAAGAATGACTCTCAGACTTTGAAATGGAATGGAGGATCCCCTGCAGTTTTGCCGAACAGTAGAGGATCCATGACTCATGTTTAATATCTCAATTTCTCCTTATAATAATTTAAATGTGTATTCTTTGTCTTTCCTTTTGTGAATTGGAAGCAGTTAAATTGTTTTGTAAGTTTCAGAGTTCTACAGCTAGAAGGGATTTTGCCTGAAGACAAACTGTATTTCTTTGAACTGATTATGATATGATTTTATACTTACAATTGTTACTGATTTAAGGTTTTTTGAATATTGTAATGTATTTTTGGAATTCAGAGGGTGGAGTGTAATGGTTAGACAGTTTTATCTAATTATGAGTTCCAAAAATATAAATTGAATCATGCTTGTAAACTGATCTGTTCATCTGGGCATGATTGGTTTATGATTAGGGTGTTAACTGGGCTATGTCAGGAGGGCTTTGAGCCCTGTCCCTTGGTGGGTGTGGTCTCAAGTGCAAAAGGCAAGGCAGCAGATTTGAGAAGCAGTTCTGATGTTGGAGAGGAGCGCTCCAGAAGAAGACAAGTGAGCCGTTTGCCCGATAGTCTACAGCTGGCCTTGTGGAGAGACACAAAAGCGTACAGAGCCTCATGGTCTACAGCTGAACTTGTGGAGGAAACAGAAGCTATGCCCAGAGAGAAACACAGCCC
>PVKH010006448.1:0-21045 GCA_004027955.1 Chaetophractus vellerosus | reverse complement strand
AATGATATAAAAATGATACTACATAAAATTTAAAGTTATATTTTAAAAATAACCTATCCACAGGCCTGAAAGTTTCTGCAACAAAGCTGTATAGATGCTTTTAAGTCAGCAGTTTTAGAAATATGTTTAAATGCTAATGCTCTGTTGAACAATTTCCTTCTAATTCTCCCTTTGCCTAAATAATATTTAGGAATTAGTTTTTGTTGTACATCAAGAGCTACCTCATTAAAATATAGAGTCGAGCATTTCAGATGACTGGTAATTAAATCTTACTTTGTATCTTGAAAGATATTCAATAGAAGGCTTTTTGTGTCAGCATCTTCTTCTACATTTCCAGTGTAAAGATCGACAATTGAGCGCTCAAAATACGGGGCCACCTTTGATAAAGCTCGAAGCTCAATCAAGTATAAAAAGTACAGATTCTTTAACCTTCTTGGACCTTCTCCTTTGGTTTCCACAGGGTCGAAGCGGCGTTTAAATTCTTTAATATTAGGTCCCCAACTAGGTTTACCCCAGGTTTCTAAAGAAAAGAGAAATATTTTACATTCTTTTAGTAAATAGGCATTTTAAAAAACTCTATAGAGACTATGTATGCCTGCTCAATAATTTTTATATCAATAGAAGTAAAAAATCTCTGATTACCTTCCAAAAGATAACTTGAGCATAGATGTAAATTGATACTAGCATGAAGTCCCGATATAAGCTTATAGAAGACTCTTTTCTCCAGACACAAACCTATTCAGAAAAATATTGAAAAAGAAATCACACTCATTTAGATAACAGAAATATTGAGTAAGGAGATTCAATATAGGCTTTATTTTAAAGATTCAAGGGCATTAAAAATAAACCAAGGAATAATTTAAAAAACAACTATATCAAGATTCTCTCACTAGAAAATAAAATACGATTCTGGCTTCAGAATGAAGTTAACTGAGTAGGATGAGAACTCAATGCAGAATGAGATAGATAAGATTTGGGCTACTAGAGGTCCAAACACTGGATGGCAGTTGGCAATTCCCATGTTACCCAAAAGTCAACAGCAGAGAATTGTCTTGGTTTAGGCTAAGAACTTACTAAAGGAAATGTAATTATAAAGCCATTGCTTTAGTTTAACAATTTAAAAATCACTGCCTTTATCCTTCCCTACACATGTTCTTTCTTTGAATCTACTTGACAGTTTCCGTCTTTCCCCTAAATCCAATGCTGGACCCTGAAATTCCTTAGTTCTATTAACTATATGTTCCACTTAGGATGAACCAAAACTTAAGAGAGCATCATCTAGGAATTTCAACTAATTAAAAAAATGTATGTTGATTATTTACTATGTGGGTAGAATCATATTAGATGGAGTTCAGGAATATGATGAAAGATTATTTTACATAGCTTTCTTAACCCAGTCTTTGCTAAAAACTTATGACAGAGATCAAGATAATACCATCATCCTATCCTACCCTGATTCCATTTAAAAAGACTTTCTCTTATGATAAAAGTAATACATAATCTTCATAGAAAAATGTTAAACTAAAGAAAAATGCAGAAAAGTAAATTTTAAGACGTCACTAGATGCAGAGAAATTAGCTTTTTTTCCTCCTTCATCCCCTAACAGTTTTTTGTTTGTTTTTTAACATTCTCCTCAAAGGGGAAAATGAACCTTTCATAGAAGAAAGTAAGGAATAATCTCATGATTATACCCTTTGGATGGACTGTATGGTATGTGACTATATCTCAATAAAACTGCTTAATAAATAAATAAATGTACAAGAATAGCCAGAAATAGCAGCTATGTACAGAAGGGGAAGCATAGAGAGATTGATTGGTGAAGAGTTTTCTTGTTTGCTTGTCTGGTTTTTGTTTATTATTATTCTTGAAGTAATGAAAATGCTCTAATAACGACTAAAGTGATGAATGCACAACTATGTGACTACACCAAATACCACTGACTGTACACTTTGGATGTATTTCATGCTTTAATAATATGTATCAATAAAATTGATTTGTTTAAAAAATAAACAATCTCATTTATATGCTTAGGGGATCTAAAATATGTAAATGAGTATTTATGTGGCTTACTTTGCATCTTTTCAAAGTCTTTTATATCTTCAATTTTCTCTACATCCTACATGGCTTTGAAACAGGTTATTATTATTTTTTAAATTCTTTTTTCTTTCTTTTTTTTTTTGAAACAGGTTACTTTTAACAGGAAAAACTTATTCTTCTGAGATCTTATTTCCCAATTCAGAAATCTTGCTAAAATATTCTAATTGTCATGGATGGACAACCAAAGGTAGACATTAAATTCTACTTTATAGCTTCTGCCTAAAAGTATACGGCCAATTTTGAATGTTTATGATAAAAAGAGATACAAAAATATAAATAAATTTAATAAAACATTAAGTACTAACTTCTCCTCTAGTAAAACTTTTAATCAAATCTGCTATCAAGTAGCAAAATGATCAGATTTGAAGTTCATTTTCTTTTCCTTAGGCCATTTATCAATATAACTGCAAACAGTATCTGTACATCAATAATATTCACTTTAATAATGCCCATTATATGCATAGCTCATTAAAAAGGAGAAATCATGTTCATAAGATAGCATAACCAGCTAATAAACATTTTTTAAATATAATTAACTACTTAGTTTAACTCTATATGTTTTATAAGGTCATGGCTATGAAATATCAATTTTCCTATATCATTCAACTTACTTATCTTTCATTAATATATTTTAACTTTGCTTTCATAAACTATTGGCAATTTGGTAAAGTTAATTTTCTAAAAGCATCATATATCCAGTTATTTAACCCAAGTTGTTAAAATCTTAGAATGTTTCAGATTTCCCCTAATAACATTTTATATTTTCAACACTGGAAAATACGAGAATGCAAAAGAATCTAATATATTGGGATTTATGATTGCTTTATCCTTTAATTAAACAAGTTTAGACTATGGTAACATGTGCAAACATGTTTTAAAACTTCTGAATTCAAATTTACCTTCCTTCAATGTTTTACATAATAAAGTACTTCCTATCAAAACGAATGTCTCTACTTTAAAAATAGATTTGTATGCTGGTTACTAGAAAAGTAGTCTGGATGAGTATTACATACAGAATGGAAATAAGACTAGACTAAAAGCAGTTGTGAAGTTCCTGGCCTGTATATTTCTATAACATTGGTTTTGGTTGATCAATTTCCTCAAAATTTTCAAATAATTTTACACCAAAAATAACCTTAAAATACATGTTGTTTTCTTCTAAACACTGTCAAAATTGTCTAGGTAATGAAATTCTAAAACTTACAAAAATATATTAAATATATTTTTTTACTAGAAACTAAAAAATTTAAATCAGAAACATTAAGTTTACCTTCTAGCCATGTGTAGAATGATTCTCCTAAAAAACAAAGAATTGCATTAAAATTTTCTTCATTTATTCATTTATAAACTAGAATAAATTAGGACTGTAAAATATTTATTATGACAGACTGTATCTAGAAATGTCTATTGCTTCATGTGAAGTAGAAAAATAGGCATATGGTTCTAGAAAATAACTGTAATTCAAGTAACTTTGGGAGAAAGTTCCTGGAAATGACATTTTGACTATTGAAAATTTTGAGAAAATATTATATAAATCCTTGCCATCAGAAGGCTTAAATATCTCAAAGCATGGTGGGAAACAGTTTAACAATCTTAAATTTGCTTTTGTGATAATAACCATAACACTTTATTAAAATTTCAGGAAAAAATAGTAAATTATAATTAATACAAAAATCAATTATGAATGATTCCATTTTTCCTGAGCCAATAATGCTAGGTGTATTTCCTTAATCATCTCAGACTACTAAATTACCAGGGCTAATAAGAAATCTCTTAATTTTCTTCAGAAAAGTTAACAAATAAAATACTGGCTTATATGTGTTTTAATGTTAAAAGAACTATTCCTGGCTCAATACTGTTCTTCCAAGCTAAAAACAAAAATAAAAGGATGGCTGTCAATAAGTATCAAAACTCTTAATGTAGTTTGTTTCTAAATTACCTATGGATTATCTTATTAATATTTTTTCATTGAGAAAAGCATGAAAATAAAAACCTAACACAGATGAACTGAACAAGGAGTCTAGGGAATATATTAGATAGTGGGGAATTACCTCACCTCCTGAGAGTTTTCAACCTTTGCAAAACAGCACAAACACCTACTATGAATTCATTCATTCAACATACAAACACTTACTGAGGATCATTCATCATTATCTCTCATTTACTCAAAAAAACCTCAACTGCTGACAGGATAAATCTAGCTCTCAAGGTACTCAAGAATTTGGCCTCTACCCATCTTTCTAAAAAAAAAACCACCCATGTATAAAATATTTCTACTGCTACAGGGTCTACTTACTGTCCTCCCAAACATATTTGGCTTTTCCTTTCTCAACTACTCATAGGTTCATGCAATTTCCTCCAAGTACATACTATCCATTTCTACTGACCTAAATTTGTCCCATTATACAAAACTCATCTCAAAAGCCGCCTCCTTTATTAAAAAGCGTTATCAGATCACTCCAGTAAGATATGACTTGCTCTACCTCTAAAGAGCTACATTCCCTCCTGTTTGAACTAAGTATATCGTACTTTACTTATCATTATTTATGTATAGGGGTTCTCATTCCTGTTATATACTGTCTGCTTCTAGAGGGTAGGCTTCATGTTTTATACTTATTTTTATCCTTCACAATGCCCTTGAACATAAACATCCATTTGAAATAATTATCTTGGCTCTTTTGGAGGCACCTTATGACCCATATTCATTCAGTAACCTGGAGTAACCAATGGTTGATAAATTACTGTTTATCAGATTAAATATTATATTGATAATTCAGTGTAATGGTTTCAGAGTTTTATTTAATTATGAATTCCAAAAATATAAATTGGATTATTCTTGTAAACTAATCTGTTCATCTGGGCGTGATTAAGTTATGATTAGGGCGTTAACTGCCAGTCAGTGGGACATGGAGCCCATCCCTTGGAGGGCGTGGTCTCAAGTATAAAAGGCTAGACAAAAGGCAGCAGAAGCAGAGAAGCAGAGATTGGAGAGAAGCAGATTTAGAGAAGCAGATTTGAGAAGCAGTTCTGATGTTGGAGTGAGCCGATCGCCAGATAGTCTACAGCTGGCCTTGTGGAGAGACACAATGCATAGAGAGCCTCATGGTCTATAGCTGAATTTGTGGAGGAAACAGAAGCTAAGCACGGAGAGAAATGCAGCCCTGGGAGCAGAGGAACCCGGAAGCCTGAACACTGGAGACGTCGGCAGCTGTCTTGCTCCAACACGTGGACTTTGGTGAGGGAAGAAACTTATGCTTTGTGGCCTGGTAACTGTAAGCTTCTACCCCAAATAAATACCCTTTATAAAGACCGACCAATCTTTGGTATATTTCAAAAGGCACGCCTGTGGCTGACCAAAACATTCAGGTTATAAATTTCAAAGTCTATATGAAATAGGGGTACCAAAACAAATTATCTGGTAAACTTATCTTAAGTTCTCTCCATTGCCAAACCCTATCAAGTAGATTATAACAACCAGAAAATGGAGAATTTGGAAGGTGAACCTGGTTTCTATATTAAACATTTAGGTAAAATGGTCTCTATATACTTTTGTAACATAGGATAACTTTATATTCTAAAAGTATTGTTATTTTTTTTTAATTGGCACTTCATTGGTAGCTTTTTTGTAAGAAATTAAGAGAAACACTTTTGAATTATAGAAAAATCAAATGTTGATCCTTAAAAACATTTCCTCTATACTTGAAGCAAACACAAATGCAAGAATTTTAACTCACCATCATCTTCTCCTGAAAGAGAAAATAATAGAAAGGATTTTAGAAAATATCTTATATGCTTCAGAGTCTATTTATTTTAATATGGGACTAAAACTTACTGTTTGTTAAACTATTAATCTTACCATGAACTTTCCTCAGTGTGTAGCCATCCTGGCAAATGAAGCTTTTTATTAAGAATACAGGCCATGTCCCACACTATGCAGAAGGTAATGCATTTATATGCTAAGTACGGCTGAGAGAGGAGCCACATTTGAGCAACAAGGAGGCTCTCAGGAGGTAACTCTTAGGCAATATATAATACTAGGCTAAGTTTCAATTTCAAAAGTAAAGGTTCTTAAGTACAGTCATCAATATCAAGGGCCGTCAATGGTCCATGATCCTTCACTAGTCACTGCCCCTGTACTCAGGGGATTCTTGCTCTCCCATTAGAGAATGTGGGAGAGCTCCCCAGGATGGGAATTCGATATTCTTTCAGTTATTGGGTAAATCTCCACCCACCGTGACAATGCCCCATGAACACTTGGACACATTCATATGCCTTACCTAGGTATGCCCCAGGGGAACCTCCTCCCATGCATCCTTCATCACTGACGCCCTGCTCCAATGATCCTCCCCTGCCACAGTCGTAACCCTTCTGTGACTCCCGGGGATGAGCCTGGCACCGAGGGATTACTACCAAGCACCAACGTGCAATGCAATTGAAAAAAAGACTTTGACCAAAAGGGGGAAAGGGTAAAGACAAAAGAGTTTATATGGCTAAGAGTCTTCAAAGTGAGTCAGGAGGTCATTCCACAGGTTACGCTTATACATGACTTAGCAGGATCTCACTGACTGCAAAAGTAAATATTGCCTCAAATAGTGGGGCTCCTGAGGGCTCTGGAGACATCCAGACACTATAGGAAGGGCAGACAGCTCAGGAGTTTGGTGCCCTTCCAGTGAGCCCTACTGGAATTTATACTCCCCAGTGTGACAGGTTTGGACTCAGTTGTGGTTTCCCTACACATGGCTCTTTGGCCCCTTCTAGTTGAACCTGTAGCTAGTTGATAGGTGTATGTTCAAGAGACTTATGTCTTTGGGCTGTCCATGTGCCAGTTGGGCCCTGAATCCCAGCAGAGGAGCAACACCCACTCCCCAGTTCACTGGACTCACCCAGGACAACTAACAAGGAGATGATGATGGACAACGACCATCTCAAGGAACAGAGAGAGTCTGCAACTGCAAGCAAGATAGTCACATCCATCTGCCCCATGGGATCTAAGCCCCCTCTCAATTAGAGGTGGAGTGGGCATCACCATCCCTGAATCCTCAGGATTGGTGAATGAACGATGGACTCAAGTAGACTTACTGGTATTCTAGCATAGACTTATTGTGATTCTAGCATTCGAAGAACTTTTATCATTGATGTGGAGGCAGTGGCCACTGGAGGTTCTGAGGGGAGGGAGATAGAAAAATAGGTGTCATATGAGGGCATTTTCAGAACTTGGAAATTGTCCTGAATGACAATGGCATTGCAATGACAGATACAGGCCATTGTATATCTTGGCATAACCTACAAAATTGTGCAGGAGAGAGTGTAAACTACAATGTAAACTATAATTCATGCTTAGTGGCAATGCTCCAAAATGTGCTCACCAATTGTAACAAATGTACCACACTAATGAAAGATGTTGTTAATGTGGAAAAGTATAGGAGGGGTAGGGAGCAGGGCATATGGGAATCCCCTATATTTTTAATGTAATACTTATATAATCTAAGTATCTTTAAAAAAATTAAAAAGTATCTGTGTGTGTGTGTGTGTGTGTGTGTGTATAAAGAATACAGGCCAAAGAGTACAAGATTTTTCACATAGGTTTTATACAATAAGTATAATAAAACCTCAGATAACAACTAAATATTGTCATAAAGACCACTAGTTCCAATAGTTAACTGACAAACAAAAAAATGAACACTCTTTTAATCATAATGTATACAACCCTGCTTCCACTCTGGAATACTTTTCTTTTTTAAATTATTGTTCTTCGGCACATATATAGCTTATATATACCCTTATTGAGTACTTTCCAAATTGCGATTGGCGAAGTCCTCATTGCAGTGTTTCAGGGCTGCCTAGAGATGAGGTACAAGCCAGAAGGCTGGGTTCTAAGGCTCCACAGCAGTTCTGCCTTTATCAGTTTAATATGTACGATAATGATATAACATGTCATTTTTGGAAAAAAGTTTCTGTGCTCAAAAACTGTTGGAAAAAATAGTTTTAAATGCCTGTGTTGGCTCAGGAATAGTGTGGAAGAAACCATTAACTAACAATTAACAGTTTCAGTTGGGATAGCTAGCGAACAGCATCGGCAGGAGCTGTTTAACTACTTCACTTCCCGGACTACGCATGGAACAGCTAGCACCCATTTTCTCTCCCTTACTTAGTCTTTTGTCATCCTCTTTCACTAATCTTTCTTTTTCTTCTTTTCTCCTCTTCTCTCTCTCTCTTTCTCTCTTTTTCTATATAGCGCCCTCCTTCATTGCCTCACCTTTCCAACACTTTCATGTCTCTAGTTTACCATAATATGGAAGTGAAGTATTTGAGACGTTCTGGTTTTATTGAGTGAATAATAATATTTTATATAATTTATAATTATATAATTATAATTATATTTTCTGCTTGAAAAGTAAGTGATCACAGAATAGGTCTGGAAGAATACCTTTCAAACTCCATACTACTGGATGAGAAAGCATGTAGAGAAGGGGCCAAGGGGCTTTTCCCTTTTTACTTCAATTTTGTGTAATTAAAATATTTAAGTTACAAATAAAAAAAGATGATCTACATATAGTGAAATGTAGAGATCATTATAGCTAATATTTTATTAGAGAAAAGGGCAGGCCAAAGAACAATATAACCCCACATAAAATACAGACACATACACAAATTTGGAAGAGTACACAAAAACTGCTAACAATAGACTTTTTACTTCATACCAATTCTATTTTGTTTGATTTTTTAAATAAGGGAAACAGATTATTTTGAAAACAAAGAGACCTTAACAAGATGAAACTGAACATTTAAATTAGTTTCCTCTTTTACTTATTTGTTATACTCCTTTTTTTTTTTCCTGTGAGTCAATGGCTTAGCATAGGAAATAAAAGATTTCCTAATTTTGATTTATATGAGGGAAAAAAACACAGCCTTTTTCTTTTTTAAATAGACTTACTGGAAGGAGTATATTCATAAAAAGTTATAATGAGGATATATGTGATCACAGATAAACTGCCAATGTTCTCTACAATCTGGAATAATCTAAATGTTCAACAACAGGCCATTATTTAAAGAAATTATGATACATCCATTTGATGTGATACTATAAGGCCATGGAAAGGAATGCTGGGAAGAATATTTTATGACCTGGAAAATGGACACAATATATTACATGGTAAGAAGTTGATAACAAAAACTTGTGTTTCCATTTTTGAAAGAAAAATCATTTTACACACACACACACACACACACACACACACACCCCAGACTGGAACAGGATGTCATTGCTAAGCAAAAAGAAGTAAATAAGAGTATTCTAAATTTTATAGTTATTTTAACGTTTAAGCTATATTTTAAAAGTAATTATGAGGTAAAAATAGTAAAAGAGACAAAGGATAACAATCCATGCACGCCTTTTCCATGATCCAGTTTTCTTCCCCAGGCAGTCCTGGCATGAATTTAGGGAAAAATATTTTGCCACATTGTGACAGGGTGAGCATGTGAGTGTAGTCCATCCAGTCAAACTTTCCAAGTCTATCTGGTTCTCAGAAAGGCCTAAATATATACATCTAGACATGGGCATTCAATGTCTTAAATCAATCCTTAAATCAATGGCAGGTCAATTCCAGGGTAGCTACCAGGGTTTGGTTCCTAATTGAGAATAAACTGACGATGTGTCCAATACCTTACACTGAATAATCTTTATCTGTCTACTGCAATGCTGTCCAACACAAATATAATGTGAGCCACATATGTAATTTAAAATGTTCTAATAGCCATTTACTTTGTACAAGTAAAAAGTACATATGCATTACAACACTACTATTTTAAGTGAGGGAAGGATTAACAGTACAACATAGTCCTACCAAAACAATAAAGTTCTGTTTAATGGAAAAAAAGTTTTACATTGCTTCAGTTTTTAAATTTCAATGAACTAAAATTAAATAAAATAAAAAATTTCGTTTCGCACTAGCCACATTTCATGTCCTTACTAGAGAGCACAAGTCTACAATAGTCCTGAAGGCAATCTAATTTTCTTAACCTTCTCTGCATCCTTACTCTTCAAAGTGTGGCTCCTAGAAGAGCAGCCCGGGCATCCTCTGGGAGCTTGTTAGCCTCTTGCGTTGTACACAACACATGCAGAACCAGAGTCTTTTTTAACTTAACAAGGTTCCTAAGTTTTCTATATGCACACTGAAGTTTGAGCAGCACTGCTATGAGCCACTGGTTCTCAAACCTGGCTGCATACTGAATCATCTGGGGAATTTTAAAAAATACTGATGCCTGGGTCCTATTCACAGAGATTCTGATTTAATTGGTATGGGGTAGGGTGTGGACATCCAGATTTTTAAGAGATCCTCAGGAAACTTCTTATATATTTGGATTACTCACACATTCTGATTTTACATAAAGCTCTTACTTTAGAGTCTGGCACATAGTAGGCACTCAATAAATGATAGTAATTATTATAAAATGTACAGAAATCTTAAGTCTTATCACTGAACTAATCGTATACTTTTGATCATCCAAATTAAGCAAAATACAAAATAGTTGAAAAAATTTCAGTAGGAAATTTAGTTACAAGGCATTTTTAAAATAGTCTCTAAAAGCATGAAAACGTATGAAAAACCCACCTCGGCTGGGTGCCAGAGGATTTAAAGGCCGATAAACAGATCGAGGCCTGAAAGACAAAGCACAAAACCTAAACCTAAACTGGTTTGACTTTTTTATGTAATTTTTTTCCAGTTCAAAACAATACTCCCTCTCCCCATAGCATCCTCTCCTTCCAGCAGCAACCCCCCACCTCCACCCCAGCCCCCCAGTTACTTGAAACAGTTTTCTTCATAGATGCTGTTCCACACTCTCCAGGCAGAGGGCCCTTTATAGCCGGTGTAACGCTCGGGGTTCAGCAACAGGTCGACATATTGAGCAGCAGGAGATCTCTCATCTAAAGAAGAAACGATTCATTAAAAACCACCCATATTTTACCATTCAGCTAAAATTTAGCAATACAAGGCAAACAGGATGATCAAAGGTTAGGGAATGCTATGCTTTTAAAGGTAATCTCCAACTTAAATGGCAGAGTAGTTGGCCACTTGTTTCTATCCCTGACCTAGGCTGTAAATAACTTAGACAAATTACTTATAGAAGAGAAAAAGCAACTCCCCCCTTCCCTTTGGATACTCAGTTCTCTTTTAATGTAACACTGCTCACCTTAGGAGAGGCATTAATCCGTTCAAGTTTTAACCCCGCAGGGCTGAAAAGACCTAACAGAATCACAACCTGTTTTAATATCTTATGTAATTTCTTCTCTAAACATATACCTACCTGAACACATGTTTAAGCTCACTTATTTTGTTATCATATCAAAAATAGAGATTTCCCTGCTACTCTCTACACGGACTTATGAATTTATGAAGTAAATTTAAGATTAACTGGCTCAGTAACTTTGTGATTCAACTCTGATTTCTCATAGAGCTACACAACATTTTTTTTTTAATGTTACTAATTCATTTCTACAAATATTAACATACTGAAGTGTTTTTCTTCCTCAAACCAATACCAGTAGGCACAACTTTCAAAAACTGGTTAAAGCATTTAAAATTAACCATTTTCTGCGCTGAAACCCAAATGAGTATTTGTTACATCTTGACTATTTGGACAACATGGTAATAGAGATCTCTGAGGAATACAAAAGATAAAGAAAACTGGTCTAATTTATTGAGGTTCACATTCTGGGTAGAAAAAGGGAACCCATGCTTTCACACGTAGAGAAAAATTATAACGACAATGATAGAAAAATATATTACAAAAATGTATATAAGCTCAAGTGCCATGTATGTTTGGCACAGATACAGTCCTTTACTTGCTCACTACCTTTTGTTGTCATGAAATTAAATCAATATAGGGGAAAAATAGTACATAGGGAACTGACTTATAAGAAAAATGACCAAATGCAATCATTAAACATCCTTCTCTTCATTACCTAATAGTACAATTTCCTGTTAGCTAACAACATTCATTGAACATTTAATGACGATCAGGACTATCCATAATCATAAGGGAAAAATACAATCCTGATACATGCCTTCCAATAGTTAGTTACCTGGTATTTTCATGACACAGGAAGAGTACAAAGATAACTATAACTTATCATTATGAAATAGATTTGTATATAGCTTATCGACAATGAAAACAATTTTGCAGACTATAGGAAGAATATTGGCTCTATTTCCAGCTTCCACTAAAAAAGGGAAGGCTCAGAAAACAGCTAATTTATACATGGACAGGCAGAAACTGTCCAAGAAAAAGACACAGATTGACTCATGATAAAAACAATAATTTAAAAATCAATTAAAAAATGACAATTGGAATTACGAAGTTAAACTTGGCTTTTAATGAAAACCAATAAAAAGTTTAAAAAGTCATGGTTTAATTTCTAATATTTTTAATTTCTTTGAGCTGTCCTTTCTTGAATAAATTCATTTTCAAAATTGATTCAATTATGCATATTCAGTTTACAAATATTAAACATATCATAAATATACATTCATGAACACATCTATATGTATGTGTACATGTATAAAGAATTTGTGTGTGTGTACATGTTAGCCTACACATATGTAGGGGGCATTTATGAATGTACAGATTAGACTAGTATCAATCTCTTCTTCCAACAAAACCAAGTAACCTACCAATAAAGAGGAAAAAAACTGATTCAGATTTTAAAATATAATGATTTCAAATACATTTTAAGGGAGATGAAAAATCTCAAGAGTAAAAGAAATTGTATCAATTTTGGATAACTACTTTCTTAAAATTTATATTCTCAAC
This sequence comes from Chaetophractus vellerosus, assembly GCA_004027955.1. NCBI lineage: Eukaryota > Metazoa > Chordata > Mammalia > Cingulata > Chlamyphoridae > Chaetophractus > Chaetophractus vellerosus. Next base: position 8,136 of record PVKH010006448.1, on the reverse strand, counting down.
GTTCCTGATGTTTATTCCCTTAATTCAATTAAAAGGCAATTTTTTTTTCATTTAAAATTTTTTTTTTACTATTTTTTCAAATCAGGAAAATGGTGGGTTCTTTATAACCTATACAAGGAGTGAGTAATGTACAGTCCATGAGCCAAATCTAGCCCACGATCTGTTTTTCTAAATAAAGTTGTACTGGAATACAGCCAAGCTCTTTGTTTTATGTACTGCTTTCATTCTATAATAGCAAAATTGAGTAGTTGTGACAGATTACAAAGCCTATTTTTTTTTTTCAGGGGGTACTGGGGAATTGAACCCAGGACCTCATACATGGGAAGCAGTCGCTCAACCAATGAACTACATCCACTTCCCAACAAGAGCTGTTTTTTCCATTTGTTTGTTTTTAGGAGGTACTAGGGATAGAGCCCAGGACCTCATACCTGGGAAGCAGGTGCTCAACCACTCAAGCTACATCCACTCCCAAGCCTAAAATATTTACGATCTGTCTCTTTAGAGAAAAAGTGTTTCAGTCTCTGCCCTATACTGACAAGAATTCCATGTCGCCCAGAGTGGAGAAACACACAAATGCAGGTTGCATTCCTCCGATAAACACTGCCCCAGTGGTGGTGCCCATCATTACCCATGGGCCACCTTGGACAATGATTTTGAATAATTTGTTCCTCAACTATAACTTTCCTATATTTGTATACCGACATCATTCTCTCACATAATTCTCTTTGGATGTCCTCCCTCAAAAAATGTTTATCCTCTTTCTTCCATAACAATGGTCCAAAGCTGTTCTATTTGACCAAGCTAACCATTACCCAAGTATTCAAAGAATTTCCATAGACTCAAAACCCTTAATTTTGGAAATCCATCAAATTGAACCTATATTTTCAGCTCCTCCTCAATTTCATTTTCTTTTTCCTTCCCTAATTAATGTTAGTGTTATGAGGCCAGACTGCATTTTCTAGGTGGTTAGATACTGCCCCCCTGACTCCTAAACCATGTATCTCTTAAAACCCAATGGTAGCACAGGCTAACTTAGTGTGTAGGCTTTATGGTCATAGATTAAAAATGTTATGTTATGGACTCAGGATTGCACCTACAGCCCTCCATCACCAACTTTACCTAGATTGCTATAAACGCACTGTTAAAAGAGGACTTAAATAAGTCAAAGGCCCGAGAATCTATAGTTTATAAAGCTTCTAAGGAATATTGATGTGCAGCCAGGTTTAGAAGCTACTGTTTTAGACAATATCTTTATTAATGAACATATTTTAAGGGGAAAAGTAAAGCAAAAACTCTATTACATTATTATGGTCATTTATGAACCAACTACTTCATTCAGCAAATATTTACTGAGCATATACCATGTCCAGGCACTGTTCTGGTCACTAGGAATACAGTAGTAAACCAAAAAGATAAAGCTTTTGCCCTTAAGGAGCTCACAATCTAGTTGGAGAAGACAGACAACAAAAGAGAAACCAAATACATTCCCCACACTATCAGGTAGTTAGTGCAAGGAAGAGGTAAGCCATGCATAAGGACAATAACAAAAAAACAAACAGTGGGATAGAGAGAGGAGCTTACCTTAAAGGAGATTAAATGGTTTAAATTATTTAAGAGCCTACTATTTAATCTATAGGGATCATATTCCTTTCAAATAAAGAAAATACCAACAATAAAAGAGAAAGAAGAAGGTATGTGTAGTTATATTCTCTTATAAACTAGGGTGAAGACTCTTCAGATTTTTTTTAATCCACCAAATTTAGAAAACAGAAATAGCTAAACAATGACTCTAAAGCTATCCTGGCAGTAATAAAAATATATAGGTATAAATTACTGGGCCATGTGTGAATTTTACTACTTAGAAGAGTAGTAGTAACCCAATTAATAACATGGCAATATACGTAGAAGAAACACATATGATATAAAAATTGCTAATTATTTTAATTATGTAATCCTAAAATTCTTAAAGGGTGATTTCATATAAATTCTTATAGGACGTCTCTTCTACTTGTACAATTTACTTCAAATTATTAAAACTAGTTAATCCCTTATATAGATGACAGGATATAAAGCACATCAATTTAGTTATACCTAGTGATTACAAATTAGTAATATTTATTAAATACCTATTTACTATGGGTAATATAGTCATTGATTTTTTAACCTGAAAAGTTGTTAAATAAGAGTACTGAAAAACATTTATTTTAATAAAAGAATAGATAAAATGAGAAGCTGGAAAGAAGTGACTATAATTGTTAAGCACTCAAATATAATTAGAATGACAACCAAAGATCAAATGCAAGAATAAGAAGTGGTGGGTAAACTTAAGTACAATGGTCTGCTTTGATAAAGTCTTTGTCAGTTCCAAATATCATACTGAGAGTATTTTATTAATTGCCCATTATTATATCCAGATACCCAAAGAAACTGTGCCCAGATTTCTTTAAAAATTTCCTTGCTGAAACCATAAAAAATATAGTAATAACACTCCATCTTCCAGCATTCTTCTCAATTTACCATACTAGAGGTGAAGCACATTGTAACTTACTTCATTATAGTTAGATCTAGATTAATAGCACAATTCTACACCTGAATTTTTAAAAAAACTTTAGAAAGCAATATGATCACTCTAGAAACGTTAAGAGTTCAGAAGACCTTCTGCTGGCTGTTTCCAACTATGCATGCTTGAATCCCAAGTTATTTCACCTCCAAAAATATAACCCTACCAAAGTAAAAGGTGAAGAGAGGCCAAATGAAGGATTTAGGCCTACTCGGCACAATTATTTGGAAGATTCTCCCATAGATAAAATTTTGAGTCACTGTAATTATCTTCTGTTAAGAGAAGTGGCAGTTACTCTGCTGAACAGTGCCGTCTTTGTATTTTTCCAGGAGACTCTTGGAAAGAGGGCTGAAGAAAAGTCAAATTAGAGTCCTCCTCAATATTGGAAGGCATTTTTATGTCAGTTTGCTGAGGCTGCCGGCAAATTCTGGTATGGAAATTTTTTATAGTATGCTCATAGACTTATAACTAAGTGGCTTGAATTGAAGGTCCAGAGAAGATGGAGTGTCATAGAGGAAAAAATACAGGTTTTGAATTCAGTCAGATCTGGGATTGAATCTGGGGCTCAGTGTCTTACTACTGTATAATCTTGGGCAAGTTATTTAGTCTTTTTGAGACTCAGTTTCTTCAGGTATACAATAATACACACCTATTAAGGTAGCTGTAAAGATTAGAAATAATGTATTTAAGGCACTTAGCAAAGGGCCTGAAACAAAGGCTCTCAATAAATGCCATTATGAAAATAAGATTCACATACCAAAATCCACTATAGTAAGGCTATAACTCAGATTATATTTTCACTGATTTAAAATTTCTTATAAAATGGTTCAAATTAAAAATAATTTAATTATAATAGTTTATTTTATTACCATCAAGTTCACAAAAGTGATCCTGTGAATCATCATATCTTGCCCAGTCAATGAAAGCTTCTTTGCTTTGATTACTATGGGAAGGAGGAATAAAAAAAGAAAAATGATTAAATTTGGAGTTGAAAATTTTGACATCATATTCTAGTGTCAAAGATAAAAAGATAATCTGAGGTCACCTCTTTATTAAATAGATTATTAGTGGTTACATGAAGGAATGATGAAAACAAGTTATATGAAAAACGTAGAAATAAACTTCCATGAGTGATTTTTATTTCTTAACTACATTAAAATAATTATCCCTAGTTCAATAATAATTACATTGATGAGAAAATTAATGTATGAATACATGTAACATATAAACACAAAAATCAAACTGGCCTTTCAAACTGACTTAGAAGTTGTAGTAAGTATTTTTATTTTTTCCTGAAGTGGGAGTGAAATTTACTTTCAGACTTCTTTTACTTTAAATTGCTTCTATATTTAGAGGGCCAAAGCACCTAGAACAGCATTTCTATGACCTCCCATTCATTCAGTGTGGTATTCACTGGTTACACTTTTATCATGGTATACAAGGCATTTTACACTCCAGTATCTCATATTTAACAAAATCTATGAGCAAAATTTCTAACTAGAACTGATAAGGAACAACTACATTTAACTTTGACCTGTATTCACTTTAACCTACACTCAGACCTTCTCTGTCTTGAATATATGATGGCAGCATCTGGCAGGAAGGTATTATTTTGCTACCCTTCTTTATTCACTAGACCAAGGGAAAAAAAACAAGGTGAAAAAAAAAAGTTGTTTCAGTACCAACTTTATGTCTGTTAAGTCCTAAATGTGGTACTGTCATAGCCAATAATTTATTTTGTATTTGAGGTTTACTATGAAACACAATCACTACAAGAAATTTATAATGCTGGTTGTACAATATCAACTTTATCAATAAACTTTACCAATTCATTTTACTGTGGGATTTTTTTTTCTCCTGGGGGAACATATAACTAACTTAATAAAAGTTAATGGGAAAAATTTTTATCATAGTTGACTCAGTTGAAACAAATCATGCCATAAAACAAGAGTGGCTAAGTTCTAGTTATGGCTAAAAAGATAGCCATAGTTATCAGGTAAGTCATGTTGAAAAAACAGTGAAGAATTAATCAATTGACATAAATTCCTATTTTCTTGTTAGCAGTATGACTTTCTTTACAGCATCCTTATTTGATGAGGTTTTGCTGACTGTTTCATATAACCTCTGCCTAAAGCCATGGCAGCTAAAAAGATATCCAATGCTAATCTAATGCTAATAGAGTTTCCCAGTTTGGTTCATAAATGAGATAAGAAGGGACCTCAGAGGTCATCCTAGTCCAGCTTTTTGCAAAAGGCAATTTGAGGATGGATGCCAAGCTACTTACATAAGAAATTTCTTGGGCTTACATAAGAAATTTCTTGGGCTTAATGCAGCACTTCCTGTCAAGATGGTGCTGTGAGTTAAAGAAGCAGCCTTCAAACACAAACACCTGGGGAACCAGAATACTTTCCAAGGTATGCAGTACAGAAAATTTTAATGGCATCAATTTCCTGATCCTAAATTTCTATTTGTACTGTTTCCTTGTATTACACACAGGTCCTCCTTTTTTCTCTTTCACAAATGCTCTTTATTCACTTAAGAGAAAAGCATACCTTTCACCCAACTGGAATCGCATTATGGTGAATAGCTCTGGATTTATAAAAACTTTCATGGCATCACACACAACAATAGTTTCCGATCTTCTCTGAAGACACCTCCTTTAATGCTTAACCAAGGAACCACATGTTCTCTCTCAGTCTTTCCCCTCTCTCATGCGCATATACACACACCTATATTCTTCAGTTAGGGGTGAATGATGACTTTAGAAATAAGTTATTTTGGCCCTTGTTAAGGATGGTCTGAAGTCAGATATATTGTATAAGAGTAGGCAGTGGAAGTGATGGCAACTTTAATGGCTTTAATAAAACAATTTTTCTCTTCATGAAGATATTAGTGAGAATAAAACAAAAAGAGTATAGGTTACATAAATATAACTACATATAAATATATATATATATATAAAATGGCAATATAACTTTTCTTCACATATTTAAATATGAACAATATTTTTCAGCTATTCTTAATATTCAGTACTGGAAAAATAACAGCAGAGAATTTCCGGAAGATGGTACAGTAGGGAGTTCTAGGAGTTGGTCCATCTACCAAAACAACTATTAAACTGGCTGGAACTAAAATAAATAAAACAAAACAAAACAAACAAATAAATAAACTGGCTGGAACTGTGTGAAACAACTATTCTGAAACTTTGAAGGCCAGAAGAACACTGCACAGCATCCAGAGAAGAGTGGGATGAAGAGGCTGATAAACTACAGTAAAGAAGAGTAAACTGCTCCCTCAGTGCTACCAGCACCCATCCCCCACTGTCAGCAGACTCCTGGGGGTCCAGTCCCAGGCTAGCTCAATGGAAACAGAAAGGGACATAAAATTCCTCTTCACCAAAAACAGGGTTGGGCACAGACAATCACTGATCAAAGCTTCTGATTAGCAAATTCTGATTTCTGGGGGCCCAGCTCTGAGGGCAGCTATTTTGTCAACCTGCCCAGGACAAAGGTTACAGTACCACCCATTGTTCCAACCCACCCCGGACAGGGGCTGAGGCAGTGGAGATTTAAAGATGTGTACTCAGGGATGGGGGGAGGCAGTTAGCTGAAGGGCTTCATTTGCTGGGCAGGCCTGGAAAACTCAGTTGTGGGAAGCCATTGGAGGAAAAGCTCTTGACAACCTTCCCGATCTCCTCTCCAGGGCACTTTGGAGCCAATCTGCACCCCCCTTCATGAGCCACTGGCCCTGTTTTGGCTGGGAAATACTGATTTAGAAAAGTCCTCTCTGGGGTAAACCTCCTCCCAGAATTTGCCCTCCAGGCAAAAGCAGCTTGAGACAATGAAAGTGAAAGTGAAACACTATAGAGGCAGACAGTCTGGGACAAAGGCCTCCCAGTTTCAAATACAGGGAGAGGGAGGTCTGTATCCTGGGAAATGGAGGGGACAACAAAACTCCTGTAAACAGGGAACTCCAAAAGAACTAACAAGCAAAAGCCCAAGATAACAGAGGCCCAGAAAGATAGGAAAACCCCTGCACACTACATTGGCCTTGGGTAGACCTTCCAGATAGAAGGGCTGAAGCTCAAGAAAATCTGTCTTATCACTATCTGGTTGGGAAAAAAAAGCAAAAAATAATAAACAGACATTCCAGGGAATAAATTTAAGAATTAACATTTTAAAATATTAAAACATATAGTGTGCAATAAAAGAGTACAAGACAAACAGAGACAGGAAATGATTGCCCACCCATAGGAAGAAGATAAAAATGCAGGAAAAAAAACAAAGGAAAAGATGAGAATGTGGGCATACCGAAAAAAGTCTTTTAAAAAATGATCTTAAATATGCTCAAGGATATGAAAAGTACAGAGAAAGAACTAAAGGATATCAGGAAAACAATAAATGAGCAATATGAGAGTCTAAGTAAAGAGAAATTTTAAAAAGGAACCACACAGGACTACTGGAATTGAAGACCACAATAACTGAAATGAAAAATGTCCAGAAGGGTTTCAAGAGCAGAAGAAAGAATCAATGAACCTGATGACCAGACCTTGAAATGAGTAATGCTGGGAACAAAAGAAAAAAGAAATATTAAAAACGAGAATAGCCTAAGACAGCTACGGGACACCATCAAGCACACCAATATTTGCATTATGGGAGACCCAGAGGAAAATAAAGAGAGAAAGGGGTAGAAGGAATAGTCAATGAAATAAAGACAGAGAACTTCCCAAACTTAGCAAAAGATACGAATATGCACATCCAAGAAGCTCAGAGAACACCAAACTGGATAAACATGTAGAAAACTACACCCCATCATAGATAGAGTATACTCTTGAATGCAAAGGACAAGAAGCAAGTTCTGAAAGCTGCAAGAGAAAAGAAGTGTATTATGTACAAGGGAATCCCAATTAGACTGTGTCAATTTCTCATCAGAACGCAGTGGGTAGAAATACTTAAAGTGCTGAAAGAAAACAACTGCCAGCCCAAAATTTTATATCTGGTGAGATGCTCTTTCAAAAATGAGGGAGAGATTAGGACATTCTCTGGTAAACAAAAGCTGAGGGAGTTTGTCACCACTAGACCTAACCTACAAGAAATGCTAAAGGGAGTTCTTCAGACTGAACAAGAGGACAATAGACAGTCATTCAAAGCAGCATAAAGAAATAAAGACCAGGGAACCAGCTGTGGCTCAATTGGTAGAGCCCTGATTTACCACATGGGAGGCCCCGGGTTCGGTTCCCAGGGCCTCCTCAAGAAGGCAGGCCGCCTCGAAAAGGCAAGCCGCCGCGAGCTGGCAAGCCACGGCGGGCAGGGCAGGCTGCCACGGACAGGGCAAGCTGCTGTGAGCAAGGCAAGCCGCCATGAGCAGGCAAGCCGCCACACGGTGAGCTGACTCGGCGGGATGCTGAAGCAGGGGGAGACAAGCAGACACAGAAGAACGCAAAAGCAAAAATGAACACAGCAAGAACAAGCACCAAGGGGGGGGGGATATATAAATAAATTTTAAAAAATAAATCTTAAAAAAAAAAAAGACCTGCAGTAAAGGTTCCCATTTGGGGAATTATAAATGCCAGTATT
>PVKH010006447.1:0-21048 GCA_004027955.1 Chaetophractus vellerosus | reverse complement strand
TTCATTAAATGTAAGCTTTATGGAGGTAAAAAGATCACATTTTACTCCATAAAGTATATTTTTGAAAATACAGTTTATATGCCCTACAGGTACTACTTTTTTTTTGTTGTTACATATCCCCCCCCTTCTGCTTGCTCTTGCTGTGTGTCCATTCTTCTGTGTTCTTCTATGCCTGCTTCTTGTCTCCCCCCGTCTTTGCAGCGATGCGCCGAGTCAGCCCTCCGCGCAGGCGGCTCGCCCCGTGTTTTGCGGGCTGCTCAGCTCCGTGATTTGCAGGCGGCAGCTCCGTGTTTCACCGGTGACTTGCCATGCCCGTGGCAGCTCCGCCCTGCCCGTGGCAGCTTTTTTGCCTTGCCCACGGTGGCTTTGCCCCGCCCACAGCGGCTTGCCTTTCTCAAGGCCGTCTGCCCTCTCAGAGAGGTCCCCGTAATCAAACCCGGGGCCTCCCATGTGGTGTACCGGCACCCTTATCCACTGGGCTATACAGCTGGCCCCTACAGGTACTACTAAATACAATAATAGAATAAAGAAAAGAGTAAAATTATATTTAGATAACACTGCATTATATAGATTTTATACCTGAAGTTCCAAAAACAAATGTTCACAAAAATTGAAGCCATAATTTTGGACTGTGAAGATAATCTCTGCTCTTCAGAGGGATCTTAGAACAAATAGGGAGACCTGCTTATTTTAATGGATTAGCTAAGAAATAAATAGAAACTAGTCTTTCCATCATTTCATAAGGAATAACAGAAGAAAAAAAATTTTAAATGATAGTTAAACTGCACACAGCAAAAATTGATGAAGGAATCTACTTCTATAACATGTGACTGGTAAAAGTAGACTTAGTAGACATAAAAGACAATTTGCTCTCAAGGAATCTCCAATATTAATAAAGCAGTTTCACAGATATCTTGTGAAATTCTCAGAACAATCTCAGTGAGGTAAGTAAAGCAGATATTTACTATTTTTTCAAAGATGAAAAACAGGTAGACACAGCACATGTGAATTATCCAAAGTCACAGAGATAATAAGTGGCCAGAATTTGAACTCAGGAATTTTTATTCTCCATCTGTCATCTCTCCCCTTTATTACCTTGGCATTTGTAATAGTCATGTAACAGACAGTGACTGTACCCCCTTGCCTTCTGAATTCCAAGACAGCCTGAAGGGCGGTAGTACTCTTAAGATTTGTACCTGCACAAAAACAATCTCTGAAGTCTGTTCTTCTATAATGTATTAAAGCTACCCAGAGGAACATATCATGACATTCCCATGCAATCTGACATACCACCGCAGCATACTGGTGGTCTGTCTCCCTGACATTGGTCTAGATGTCGCTGACAAGCCCAGAGTGGGGGGGGGGGGGGGGGGATTAGCAATATCATGATCACTCAGTCAAATTAGCTATTCAGTATAAGTAGCACACATTATCAAGCGGGATATATTCACTAGGGAAAAAAATGCACATTTTATTGCTTCTTGGCCTTTTGGCTAAGATCAAATGGGAAAATGCATATTTAATAAAACTTTAAACTTAATATTTTTTCCCTTCCCCCCCAAAAAAATCAGTTCTATGTAACACAACACACGATATGCATATTGGTTTGAGGTGGTTTTTTTCCCCCTTCTGTGAGGTAACTACTATACTTAACACTTTACATGTTTTATATACCTCAGTCCAGTGACCACTATACCACACAGGTGGAAGTATGGGTTTGAAGGCCATTGAACAGTAAATCTCTCTCAATACATCACAATTAGAGAAACACCTGTGCACAGTAGCACTGCGTTGCGCCATTATGAAAATTCAGTGTTCAATTGCCCACAACACTTCTCATTTCTTATAACTATATGTTCAGCTCTAGTATATAAGAAACAAGCTTTCAGAATGCAGCAGTTTCCAAACTTTGTTACCGTTAAGTCTTAAGGCGCAACATAAGGCAATTTTCAAATTCCCCTGAAATTTGTCATGAAAGATGTTGAACTTGGGTCTAAGGTTCCAAGTCATGAGAAATAAGGAATCCAATTATTTGAAAACTGATTAATCAAGTGATGGGGAATAAACAAGAATCTTTTTTTTTGTTAAACAGAATGTATTTTACAGTGGTTCTCAATTATAAATTATGAAACAAAATTAAAGCCATTTTAAATAGAATTAAACATGAGTCCTCATGTAGTCTCTGCTTGTTAGTTAATCCTTGAAATAGAATATAGCAGACTATATCAAAAGTCTTTTGAATTCAGAAATTGATAATTTTAAAATCCTCCTTTAGGACATAAAAAACAAATGGGTTAGAGCAGAGGTTTTTAAATAATTGTGGGCACTCTTGGAAGGAGGAAACATATCAGAAAGGTGCTATTTTCAAAATAAAAATTTAGGGAGCGGATGTGGCTCAAGCAGTTGAGCACCTGTTTCCCATATGGGAGGTCCTGGGTTCAATCTCCAGTGCTTCCTAAAAACAAAAGCAAAACAACAAGCAAGCAAACAAACAAATGAAAAAACAACTCAGGGGAGCTGATGTGGCTCTGGTTGAGTGCCAGCTTCCCACATACAATATATGAGGTCCCAGGTTCAATCCCTGGCCCCAATACCTTAAAAAAATAAATAAATAAAATTATAGGTATCTCTAATGAAACATTAAAATCAAAATGCCTGTACTCTGGATAAAGTGAGGGTCAGGACCTAGGAATCTAAGAAATAAATTTTTTCTTTAAAAATATTGGATTATAAATATTTCTTTGTATAAAATACAAAATTTTATACAGGACCCATTTATTCTTCATTATTTCCAAAATACTAATATATCTAAATTAAACGGGGCCTTTGAGCTGTAAGAAAAAGCTATATAACAAAGTTGTTTTTAAAAAATCTTTCTGGTTCTTTAGGTATCTAATTCAAGTCTTTTAGGATAAAGGGCCTAAAATTTCCTAACTTCTCAAGTCATCTCAATTAAATATTTGAATTAAATGATTCTTTAATAGAATACCACTAAAACAAGATATTAAAAAGTACAGACTAAACTCAACACAATGGCTAAAATTAATAACATTAAAACCACCAAATGCTGACAAGGATGTGAAGCAACCAAAATATCCATACATTGGTGTTGGATACAATCACTTTGGGAGAAAGTCTGGCAATTTCTTGTAAATCTAAAATACATCTACCCTACAACCCAGCAATTCGATTATCTAGGTTTAATGCAAGATATATGAAAGTGCATCTCCACAAAAAGACTTGTACAAGAATATAACATTTATTCATAATAGACAAAAATATTGGAAATAGTCCAAATAATTATCAACATGAGAATGGAGAAACTGTGAAATAATCACACAGTAGAACACTATTCAGCATTCCTTTCAGCAATAAAAATGAAAGAATTACTGATATCTGAAACAACATAGATCAAAGTCAAAAATATTATGCTCTATGAATTAAAAGACACCCAAAAGAAACGATTCTACTTATGTGAAGTTCTATACGTAATCAGAAGACAAATGTTAACATTTTCATGTTTCTGCATGGTCAAGGCTTCCTGAGCAAAGATTGCTGGCAACTTAGGCTAACAGATAAGTAAATGGCAAACAAGTTTTAGAAGTTAAAGTTTTGGAAGAGAAAGTCTTGTAGGGAGATTTACAGCTTTATCTCCCCTGAGGCCATTCATTTATATTCCAAAGGGTAAGGATATAGAGATATTTCCTTCCTATCCACAGAGAGAGAGGATTTGTTTACATTAGAAAGATAAATCACTATCCAGCTCTCTGGAGGGGAGAAAGAGCAGATGTGAAAGCAGTTTTACATAAGCTCTGAGATTCATAATTTTGAGCCCACTCTCCAGTGGTACAGACCGCCCCATATATGAAAGAGACAAATGCTCTCATCACATCACCCCAGGGACTAAAGCAAGGGAATCAGTGATAGGATGAACCGAAACAGATGTAAGAATTTTTCTCAGAACACTTTTCATTTTAGTCCATTTAGTCTAAAACTCAGTATTATATATTATTATACATAATAATCTCAATAGCTGACCCTTAATCATTCTTTCTAAATCATGACCTCAAATTGTTTTTTAAATTATTGTGGAGAATATAACAGACAATGTTTTTTGCTCTCAATAGCCAATGCCCATTATAAAATATATTATTCCTTTTTTTTTTTTTTTTGCGTTCTTCTGTGTCTGCTTGTCTGCCCCCCGTTGTGGCGACCCACCGAGTCAGCTCACCACACGGCGGCCTTGCCTGCTTGCAGGGGCTTGCCCTACCCGTGGCGGCTTTGCCCTGCCCACGGCGGCTTTGCCTTCTCAAGGCGGTCTGCCCGCTCAAGGAGGCCCCGGGAACCGAACCCAGGGCCTCCCATGTGGTAAACTGGCGCCCTACCAATTGAGCTACAGCCGGCCCCATATTATTCCTTAATAACAGAGATTTTTTATATGGATCAAACACCCAGATGCTTCAAAGAAATCACGTTTCTTCCCAGTCAATGTTAGTCTAATCAATGTAATAATTCCATTCCCCTTGTAACTAATGGGTTTTAGGAATGAATATATAATGCAATTCTGGTTAACAGGAAATAATGGGAAGTGTGTGAGGAAAGTAGGGTGTTGGGAATTGTGTGGGAAAGTTTTACTTTCACTTAAGCATGAAGACATCTGACTTGTTGCTGTGATACATTTCACAGAATTGTACTTTCAGTTTCCAATAATGATGGAATAATTTCATTGGGTTAATCGACAAGAAAATTATTTTTAAAATCAACAATCTAAAGGTAGTGGAGAACAATTAAAAGTAGGTAGAAAGGCAAAAAATGAAAATTGCTGGTTGTGAGATTTGTGAATTTGTAGCTTTTTGCTTGAGGGCACTTCCCAGTCCCATAAAACAATGTGAAAGTCATAGCCTTATTTGCCAAGATGTCAGAGAAAAGACCTCAAGGGAAGCAGAACAGCAAAAAGAAGAGGCAGAGACAAAGATTATAAAGTTGCTATTAATTTTTTAAGATTTATTTATTTATTAATCCCCCCCACACTCCACCCCCCTGGTTGTCTGCTCTCTGTGTCCATTCACTGTGCATTCTTCTGTGTCTGCTTGTCTTCTCTTTAGGCGGCACCTGGAACTGATCCCGGGACCTTCCAGAGTGGGAGATAGGTGCCCAATCTCTTGCACCACCTCAGCTCCCTGGTCTGCTGCGTATCTTATTGTCTCTCCTCTGTATTTCTTTTATTGTGTCATCTTGCTATTCCAGCTCTCCACATGGGCCAGCACGCCACGCAGGCCAGAACTCTGCATGGCCAGCTCTCCGCTCGGGCCAACTTGCCACGCGGACCAGCTTGCCTTCACCAGGAGGCCCCAGGAATCAAACCCTGGACCTCCCATATGGTAGACAGGAGCCCAACTGCTTGAGCCACATCCACTTCCCAACTATTATATGTATGGTCAAAATATTAGAGGCAACACAGTCATATTAAATGAATAGATAAGGAATCTTAGCAGGAAAAGGGCCCTATTTTTTAAAAAAATGAATGGAAATTCTAGAGCTGAAAAATACATTAAAATAAAATGGAAAATATACTGGAGCAGTTTAACATCAGACTGAAGAGATTACTGCCTCTTCAAAAGAGTCAAGAAGGCTGAAAGTAAATCAACAGAACTTATTCAATCTGAAGAAAAAAACAGGAAAACAAGTGAAGAAAAATGAACAGAGTCTCAGAGTCACATAGAACAGTATCAGTCTAAAATATTCATAATTGGAGTACCAGACTGCAATAGAGCAAATGGCACACACACAAAAACACACACATACACACACACACACAATGATCTGAAGTAATAAAGGCTGAAAAAAACCTCCAAATTTATTAAAAACAAACCAAGTTTGCAGACCCAGGAAACTCATCAAACCCCCAAAAAAGATATATAAAAAGAAAACTACATGTGTGCATATCATAGTCCAATTTGCTCAAAAATTTGGAACTGGCTAAAAAAAAAAAAAAGTGAAAATTTTGGAAGCAAAGATAAAAATGATCTATTATATGCAGAGGAAGAATAATATGAATAATTGCTTACTATTGATCAGAAACAATAAAGTCTAGGAAATAATGGAAAAATATCCTTAAATTATTGGGGGGGGGGGGGAAGCTGCCAACCAAAAATTCTATATTTGGCAGAATGATTCTTCAAAATAAAGGTAGAAATCAAGACATTTTCAGATAAATGAAATTGAAAAATTCATACCCAGGAGTTCTATATTACAATAAATACTAGAAGAAAATTTTCAAGTGGAAGAGATATACTAATAAATGGTAACTCAGAACTCTATAAAGGAATAAAGAACACAAGAAATGCTAGATAAACCTCATATGTTAGGTGAAGGAGCACAGCATTAACTCAAGAAGATTATGATCAGTTAAAGATGCATATTGTAACAGCTAGAACAGGAGGCAAAAAAATAAAGATGTATAACAAAAAAGCACATAGAAGAATTATAACAAATCACAAAAATTATTTTTATTTACTCAAAAGAAGGACAGATAGGAACAGAGCAACAATAACTAAAACCACAAACAGAATACAAATAGCAAAATGGGAGACAGAAAAAGCAATCATATCATTAACTATTTTAAATGAAAATGGACTATAGGAATGTTTAGCTTTAAATAAGCAAAATCTAGTCTCTATGATCTAAGCCTTCACTTTCAAAAGCTAGAAAAAGAAAAACAAATCAAATCCAAAATAAGGAGGAGGAAAATAGTAAAGAACAGAAATCAATGAAACACAAAACACAAAAATAATAAAGGAAAATAATGAAAACAAGCTATGGCTCTGACAAACTGATACACATCTAGCTAGACTGATCAAGATTACAAGAAAGAAGATGCAAATTACCAATATCAGGTACAAGAGTGAATATTACTATCAATTCCATACACATTAGATGGAAAATAATAATATAAACATGCCAATATATTTGACAACTTAGATGAAATGGAAATATTCCTTAGAAGACATTAATTACCAAAACTGACTCAAAATACAGAAAATCTGTGTAGATATTAAAAAACTAAAAATTTACACAAAGAAAACTCTAGGCCTGCATGGTTTCACTGGGAAATCTGAATGAAGAAATAACACTAATTCTATACAAACTTGTTTAGAAATTAATAATAATAAGAGAAGGAGATATGCAGTATGCAGATACCTGATATCAAACCAAAGACACTACAAGAAAAGAAAACATGAACATAAATCAAATTCCTTCACAAAATAATAGCAAAGTGAATCCACACAGACAAGTGTGGCAAGGCTGGTCTAAAATTCAAAAATCAGGAAGGCAAGGCTGGTTTAAAATTCAAAAAAATAAGACAGTATAATTCACCATATAAACAGAAAAAGAGAAAAGACAAGAGAAACCATAGCTGTCCATCTGCAATATGAGTTTACTTAGCAGAGAAAGCTGGAAAACCTGGAGGAAACTCCTCCCCAAAGGTCTAAGCAGTGAAGAAAGGATGGGGGAAAAGTGAAAAAATAAATTCTCCCCATCTTCCAACGAGCAAGTCTATCCTTATAAAACCATCTTAATTCTGGATTGCCAACACATGACGAAAGAAGTACAATAGGGTATAGCTCCTAGACACTTAAATTTTCTGTTTTCATATTATCACAAATCTTAACTGCTAAATGGTCTAGAGAAAAAAAGATGAATACAGTGGAAGGAATATGTTTAGGAGCCATAAGAGAGACTGTATCATCACCACAGTTTACACATTGAGCAACGCTTTGCAGTGAGTACAAATATGAACTCTGGAACCACAATGCCTAAATTTTTTTATCCTGACTATATTACTTATTGGCTGAAGATACCTTGAACAAGATACTTATCTCTTTGTGTCTCATTCTCCTCATCTGTAAAATAGGGATAATATGATTTAACTAGTTAATATTTATAGACTCCTTAGAAAAGAACCTAATATTCAGTAAATGCTCAGAAAAATTAGCTACTTTTATCATCACTACATGAAAAACCAGAAATCCACAAATAACACTTAAAAACCTGACTTCTAAGTATTAAGGACAAGGAAGTATGGTTTACCTTTCTCTTGAAGAAAAAGGAAATCTTTAACAATATACTGCAAAGCATATAAATTTATATTAATAACTTCTTGTAGTAGAAAGTCAAATATATTGCATAGAATGACTAAATACAAAGTAGTCTGCTATCTCTGATTGCAATATGCCTATGCCAATTCCTTTGTCTATTTTTATTATTTTTAAATATACAAAGCACACTAAACATTTGTTTTAAAATAAACATAGCATCTGTATGAATTTTTTTTTCAGAACTTCTCAATGGTGTATGATTTTTCCTGTCTTTTTATTCACAAAAGACTTTAAATCTCTTTTATAGCATAGTAGCTACCAAACTCTATCATTTGTTAGTTTTTTCAATTTCCAGACCTGGAGAGATAGCACCTAGTAAGCATGATAGTGTTAAAGGTGTAACACTTACAGCAAAAAAGATAACACAGCACTGTTACTTTTAAAAATAACCAATATTTGATTCTCCTCTATTTCTGGGTTACCAAAGGATTACATTCCCACTTCCTTCAAGTTAGGCATGCTCATACGCTAGTTCTGGCCAATGTAGGGGGAGAAGTAATCTGTGACATTTCCAGGCCAAAATATTTAATAGTGGGTGCTCAATTCTCCAGAATTCTTTTTCCCCTGATTCTACAACAGACAATGTTCCAGGTAGGAAGACTATCACCCTGAGACCCTGAGAGAAAACAATGTGGGGCAGAGCCCAGCGTACCCATAAGTTCCTACCTAGGGTTCAGAATTAAGTCTCAATGCCCTAATGCAGAAGCAGCAAACTTTTCTGTGAAGGGCCAAATAGTAACTAATTTCGACTTTGCAGCCCAGTCTCTGTAGGATAAAAGCAGACACAGAAGAACGTAAAAATGAACACAGCAAGAACAAGCAGAAAGGGGGGGGGGGAAAATAAAAAATTAAAAAAAAAAAAAAAAAGAAAACTGTAACCCAAATCATTCTGTTCTGTGGTTCAGATGAGGAACCCTGGAGAGAGAAGATAGGCTGTCCTAGGCTGAACTTATTGACAGTCACTTTAAAAAAAAAAAAAGTATAAAATAGACTCCATCACTCCACATCCATACAGCTGTGGCAGCTGTTTATTCTGATTGGTCAGTGACCACGTTAGGCAGACATTATATTATTTGAAGTATCAATACCACTGTCAAAGTTATGCATCTACTCAACAACCAATATGGTTTTACCTCAGGGACACTGTAAGTACTGTTAACTGCAGAGCAAGTTGCCACATGCTGCATTGTGGGAACACAGGCTCAGGCACAACAGAGATTATCAACAAAGATCACTTTATTACTTACATAGCACAAAGGGTCCAAAAAAAACAGGGGAAGAAACAAGAAGAGGGTCACAATCTAAAGGTATAAATGTAAAAACAGAAGATTCGAGAAAAGCATGGCCCTCACTTCTTGAGAAAGTTTATTAATAACCCTACCTCCCAAACTCAGGATGGTAGAAAACTGATGGGTTCTATCACCTTTTCTCTCTACTAGGGGCAGGCTGAGGTGGAAAGAGGTGTGGTAGAGGAAATTGTTTCTGAGAAGTAGATAGGGAAGAAACAGCAAGGCTAGCTCCCTCTCTGAAAGCAGTGGAAGATCTGAGGCAGCTTTTTCCAATAGAAATATCTGTGATAATGGCACTGTCTGATAGAGTAGGCAATAGCCACATGTGGCTACTAAGTACTTGAAATGTGGCCAAAGCAATGGAAGAATTGAAATTTTCATTTAATTTTCATTAAATAGTAAATTTAAATAGCCACATGTTGCTAGCAGCTAGTATGTTTGACAGCACAGTTCTTGAATTATAAATGAATACAGAAGAACAATTTAAAGATTAAGAATATTCCTTCTCAAGAATGTACTAAAAAAAAAAAAAGAATGTACTAGGTGCCAAGAACACTAGCATTAGGGAAATTTAAGACAATTTCAGAAAAAAAACAAAACAAACAACAACAAAAAAACATGGTCAAGGATTCTAAAAATTCAATTTCTGCTGAAACTCAATGTACTATACCTCCAAGTATGCCCTTCTCCAAATATACTATATAGTAACAAAAGATAATAAAGAAAAAATATTCCATCTCAAATGAAAACAGAGAAGTAACAAATAGTCTTTAAATGTAGTAAGATAGAATCAAGAAATTACTAACACCATATCAGAACAAATAACATCTGTACCAGAACTTCACAATCCTATGCCATAAGAAAAGAACATAATAGTTATGTAACATATTCACAGCACAAAGAAAAAGAGAAAAAAAGCATGCAGAAGACACATAAAGGGAACCAGCTGTAGCTTAACTGGTAGGGTTCTGGTTTACCACATGGGAGGAACCGAACCTGGGGCCTCCTCAAGAAGGGAAGCTGCCGCAAAGCAGGCAAGCTGCCGCGTGGTGAGCTGACTCGGCAGGATGCCGCAGCAGGGGGAGACAAGCAGACACAGAAGAACACAAAGCAAATGAACACAGCGAGAACAAGCAGCAAGGGGGGGGGATATATAAATAAATAAAAATAAATCTTAAAAAAAAAAAAAGACACATAAAGAAACCAATCTGGAAAGTAAATTCTCCAACAAGTTACAAAGAAAATGAATTCAAGAATACACAAGTTCAAACATGAGGTGATAAAACTATAGGAAAAAAATGTTTGAGATTGAAAACCTGAGTAAACATACTGAAAAGCAAAGCAATTATCACTACAGAACCGTGAAGAGAATTAAATCAAAACTGTAAGAACAGATTAGACAACTAAAAGTCAAATTACTCACAATGGAAAGACAAGATAATATGAATGCAAATGAAAAGATATTACTTTTCAAAAACAATGACAGATATGGTAGACAAGGATTATAAAGTAGGATAATTGGTATTCCTAAAGTACATAACTGACAAAGGGATTGAAAAAAATTTCAAACATTTAAGCCAAAAATTCAAAAATAAAAGAAATTTCCCTTTAATAAAAGAGGAAATAAATCTGCAGATAATATAGGACACTCCACACTGAGATGTAAACTAATCATCAAAGTATTTCTTAAAAAAGAGATTTCCAAGCATGTGAGAAAAAAAATTCAGTCACCAGTGAGTGGGAAAATAATGTGGCTGCCCTCACACTTCTTCACAGTGGCAATCAATAAAGAAGAAAATGAGGCAAAGAATATAGAGCGATCAGAATAGTAAAGAAAAGAAAAAGTATGACATGATATAATAGAGGCGTTCCGGGAAGATGGCATCAGAGTTGGCAGGTAGGGCTCAACTATCTCACAAAAAACAATGGAGAAAAAGCCAAAAGCTGTCTGAGGGACCTGCTCTGGGGGTCAGCAGACCTCCAGGAGGAAGAGGGACAAAGAGACAAAAAGTCCAAAACAACAACTCCCTGTGGCAGTTACTAAACTCACACGGCAGACAGGAAGGGGACCCACCCCCCAACCTCAAGACATAAAGCCTGGATAAAACGCCAGGTGCACTGCAGGCAACTGAGAGGGGAACAGAAGTTTTCTTCCCTGTTAGTTGTTACAAGGAAGACGGAGGGTGCGTTAGACGGCAGAGAGTGGTTTCTCTTCAGTGAATTTGGCCAGCAGAGCCCGCTTTGAATCTCTGCTCAGGCCAAACCAGAAACACAGGAAAACAGAGGTTGAAAGGAACACCTCTGTGCAAAGGTTGGCGAGCAAGTGCCATCTGCTGGCCAACCAGGAAATTGCAAGGGGAAAAACTGCTGTGTTAGTCGCAACTCCTGGGAGAAAATTTGTGCCCCATTAGCGAGTCCCTGGCCCAGTTTTGATAGCTTAATCTGGGCAGTTTTAAAGACTCAGAATAAGTTCAATGAAAAATCAAAGAACAGGTATGAAAAATAATTGGCAAGAGAGAGAAATTGACCATCAGAGTAAATACACCAAAATACTCAGATGCCTAGATATCAGCAAAAAATTACAAGCCATACTAGTAAACAGAAAGAGTTGGCCCAGCCAAAGGAACAAACCAACTATCCTAATGAGATACAAGATTTAAGACAATTAATCAATGATAATCACACAAATCTCCTAATTCAATTCAAAGAATTGAAGGGAAATATGACTAAAGAGATAAAGGATATCAATGTGTGCATCTTGTCATAGGGTATCATTTCAGCAGGTGGAGACCCACACAATAAACAAGTAGATACTGAACTCCCATCTTGGGGAGACCCGTTATGTCCTCAAATAGAGAGGCAAGAATCTCTCGAGAACATAGTCAGTGCCTAATAAAAGAAAACAGACAAGCATGTCAAGCCCTCAATATTAACCTTATTCTTGAAAAACTGAAACTTAATGGTTGCCATAGGATCTGAGAGGAGGGGGAGAGAAGAACAGGTGGAACACAGATCATTTTTAGGCTATTGCAATTTTTCCACATAATCTTACACTGACAGATACAGGCCACTATACATTTTGTCAGAACTAAAAGCGTATGGTGCAAAATGTAAACTATAATGTAAACCACTGACCATGGATACTAGCAATACTTCGATGTTTGTTCATCAGTTGTAATAAATGTACCATACTCATGTAGGATGTTGTTCGGGGGGCTGGGGGGAGGACGGGGAGGGTATATGGGAATCCCTTATATTTATATGTGACTTTTCTCTAACTGAAAGCTTCTTGGAAAATAAAGTAAAAAAAAAAAATAGACACTGGGGGACATACAGAAGAAAATGTTAATAAACATAAAAGATAGCAGATCTTAAGGTGCAAATGCAAAAAAAATTATTAATTTTATTTTATTTTTCTTTTGGCTTTGTTTTTGGGGAGGTTTCGGATTGCAGAAGGGTTGCAACTGTCACAAGAGAGGATCACTGACGTGGGGTGTTGGTGGTGGGGGGATGTGTGGGAAGGGATGCACCTGAGGTATGCCTCCATTGAATATGAATGTGTTCATGTGGTCATGCGGTATTGTCTCAGTGGGTGGAGACCCACACAATAGCCAATGGAATATTGAATTCCTAAACTGGGGAGTCATGCTACATTCTCTAATACAGTGGCAAGAA
Organism: Chaetophractus vellerosus; assembly: GCA_004027955.1. Taxonomy (NCBI): domain Eukaryota; kingdom Metazoa; phylum Chordata; class Mammalia; order Cingulata; family Chlamyphoridae; genus Chaetophractus; species Chaetophractus vellerosus. The sequence continues at coordinate 7,925 of PVKH010006447.1, read as the reverse complement.
TCTCTAGAGTACATGGACAGTGCCTAGGGAAGGAGGACAGACCAATACACCAGACCCTTTATATTAATGCTTGTTCTTATGAAATTGAAATTTAGCCTAGTATTATATTGCCTAAGAGTTACCTCCTAGAAGCCTCCCTGTTGCTCAAATGTAGCCTCTCTCTAAGCTAAACCAATATATAAACTTACTACCTTTCCCCCAGAGTGGGACGTAACTCTAGAATATGAGCCTCCCCAGCACTGAGGGATTATTACCAGGTGCCAACTATTGATGCATTTGCAAAAAAGACCTTGATGAAAAGAGAGAATATTAAATAAAAATGAGTTTTTATGGCTAAGAGATTTCAAAGTGAGTTGGGAGGTCCTTACAGAGGTTACACTTATGCACATCTTACGATGATCGCACTTACTGCCGCAGCAAACAGTGCCTCAAGTAGAGGTATTCCTGAGGGCTCTAGGGATATCTAGACACTATAGGCAGGGCAGGAAATCGGCACCCCATCGGTGGCCCTTACCTTGGAATATATGATAACCTATCTCCCCAATGTATCAGAATTACTCACTTATAATTTTCCTAGACATAGTTCTTCTGCTCCTTTTATTTGAACTTATAATTAGCACTACCTGTTAAATATAAATCCCAGAGACTTAAATCTTCCAGCTGTTCATATGCCAGTTGAGCTCTAAATTCGGCAGTTTTTCAGACCACACCTTCTCTCCAGTTCATCAGATTCACCCAGGACAACTAACAAAAGGATGATGATGTACAACAGCCATCCCAAAAAAGAGAGAGTATCTACAACAGCAAGCAAGACAGATCCATCCATCTTCCCTAAGGGATCTAAACCTTCTCTCAATCAGAAGCAGAGTGGGCATCACCATCCCCAAATCCTCAAGATTGAGGATGAAACATAAGATGGGAATGTAACTGTGGACTAAAGTAGACTTACTATTATTCTAGTAATGGAAAACTTGTAACATTGATATAAAGACAGTGACCACAAGAGGTACTGAGGGGAGGGAGAGGGAAGAACATGTGTAACATGGGGCATTTTAGGGGACATTGAAACTGTTCTGCATGATATTGCAATGATGGACACAAGTCATTATACATTTTGTCAAAATCTATAAAATTATGTGGTACAAAGTGTAAAACATAATGTAAACTATAGACCAAGCTTAGTAGCAATGCTTCAACATGTGATCATCAATTTCAACAAATGAATCACACTAATGAAAGATGTTGTTAATAGGGGAAAGTGGGGTGGGAGAGAAGGGGTATATTTTTGATATAACTTTTATGTAATCTGAAGCTTCTTTAAAAATAAGGAAAATATATATATATTTTTAAAAGAGCTCTGCATATATTCTGGATTATTAAACTCTTATCAGTGATATGATTTCCAAATATTTTCTTGCATTATGTACAGTGCATATTCCTTTTTTATATTAGAGAAGTTGTGTATTTACAGAAAATCATGCAGAAAATAAAGAGTCCCTATATATTACCTTGCATTAGTGTGGTACATGTTACAATTGATGAATTATAATAGCACTATTAACTATTGTCCCTTGTTACATTAAGGTTCGGTGCTTTGTTGTACAATCCTATACTTGATTTCATTCTAATATCCTAATAAAAACCTAAAATTTCCCCTTTGAACCACATCCAAATATATATAAATAAATTTCATTGTATGCATTTTTCATTTACCCTCTGAATTGATGGGATGTATGCCAATTTAGGAAATGTTGCCATGGGAACTAATTTACAAAGATGCATTTAGAAGTTCTGGGAATGAAATCAACTCAAAGACTTCCCTCTCTTCATCTGTGTCACTTCCCTTGCAGTAACATCAACTTTACTGAATGTTCATTCTCATCCTAATATGTATTTCCGCATTTCAAGAGTATGCGGAAATCCATCTTTGTGACTGCAATATCTGTTACAGATCTTTGCATGGAGTTCATGCTGAGGGATAACTTACAAACAGCAAGCCTTAATAAAACACAAAGACATTGTGGAAAAAGAAAAAGTTTTCATAGCTGAGGCAGAAATTAAGCTGGGTTTTGAAGGATAAGTATAAATTGTTAGAAAGAAAAGATCCTTGATATTCCATGTAACCTGTCAATGCAGTCAAAATAATTTAACACATAATAAAAGTAGTCTTTCTAAGTCATACCAGAAAGGCAGTGCTGAGAGGGAAATTTAAAGCCATCAATGCTTACATTAAAAAAGAAGAAAGAGCTAAAATTGAGGCTCTAACGGCACACCTGGAAAAAAGAGAAAAAGAAGAGCAAACAAATCCCAAATCAAGCCAAAGGAAAGAAATAGTAAAGATCAGAGCCAAAATAAATGAAATTGAGAACAAAAAAACAATAGAGAATCAACAAGACCAAAAGTTGGTTCTTTGAGAAGATCAACAAAATCAACAAACCCTTAGCTAGACTGACAAAGAAAAAAAAGAGAGAAGATGCAAATAAATAAAATCAGAAATGGGGGAGGAGTGACCCCACAGAAAAAACAGAGATCATAAGAGGATACTATGAACAACTGTACACTAAAAAACTACAAAATGTGGACGAGATGGACAAATTCCTAGAAACACACAAACAAACTACACTGTCCCTAGAAGAAAAAGAAGACCTCAACAAATCAATCACATGTAAAGAGATTGAAAGAGTCATCAAAAACCTTCCAAAGATGAAAAGCCCAGGACCAGATGGCTTCACAGGAGAATTCTACCACTCATTCAAAGATGATCTAATCCCAATCTTGCTACCAAACTCATTCTATGAAGCCAACCACTCACTAATACCAAAACCAGATAAAAATAATATGAAAAAAGAAAATTACATATCAATATCTTAATGAATATAGATGCAAAAAAAAAATCAAGAAAATACTTGCAAACCCAATCCAAAAGCATATTAAAAGAATTATGCACCACGATCAAGTGAGTTTTATCTCAGGTATGCAAGAGTGGTTCAACACAAGACAATCAATTAGTATAATAACCCACATTAATGAACTGAAGAAGAAAAATCACATGATCCTCTCAATTGATGGGAGTTTGACAAAATACACCATCCTTTCTTGATAAAAACACTCCAAAAGATAGGAATAGAAGGAAGCTTTTTCAACATGGTAGAGTGCAAATATGAAAAACGTATAGCTAGCATTATACTCAACAGTAAAGACTGAAAGCTTCCCACTGAGATCAGGAGCAAGACAAGGATGTCCAATGTCACCACCACTATTCAGTATTGTGCTAGAAGTTCTAGCTAGAGCAATTAGTCTAGGTAAAGAAATAAAAGGAACCCAAATAGGAAAGGAAGAAGTAAAACTTTTGCTATTTGCTGATGATATGTTCCTATATCTAGAAAATCCTGAAAAATCCACAACAAAGCTACTAGAATTAATAAATGAGTTCAGTAAAGTGGCAGGATAGAGATTAATATGTAAAACTCCATAGTGTTTCTATACATTACTGATGAGTAATCTGAGAAGGAAATCAGAAAAAAAATTTCCATTTATAATTGCGACTAAAAGAATCAATATTTAGGAATAAACTTAACCAAGGAAATAAATGACCTGCATTCAGAAAACTAAAAAAAAAACATTGCTAAAAGAAACCAAAGGGGGCTTAAATAAAAGGAAGGACAGGGGCCAGCCGTATAGCCCAGTGGATAGGGTGCCGGTATACCACATGGGAGGCCCCGGGTTCGGTTCCCAGGGACCTCTCCTAGCGGGCAGACCGCCTTGAGAAGGGCAAGCCGCCATGGGCGGGCAGAGCCGCCGTGGGCAGGGCAAAAAGCTGCCACAGACAGGGCAAATCTGCCACAGGCAGGGCAGGTCGCCCGAGAACGGAGTGACGCCAGCCACCTGCGAACTGAAGTGGAGCTGGCCGTGAACGGAAGCAGAAGCCGCCCACAAGCGGGGCAAAGCCGCCTGCGCGGTGACCGGTCTCGGCGGGTCCCCGCAACGGGGGGGAGACAAAGCAGACAGAGAGGAACACAAGAATGGACACACAGGGAGAGCAAGCAGAGGGGGGGGGGGGGAAAGTAATTTAAAATAAAAAAAGTAAAAAAAAAAGTTAAAAAAAAAAAGGAAGGACATTCTGTGTTCATACACTGGAAGACTAAATATCCTGAAGATGTCAATTCTACTCAAATTGACTTTCCAATTCAATGCAATCCCAATAAAAATCCCCAAAGCCTTTTATGCAGAAATGGAAAAGCTAATTATTCAAATTTATTTGGAAGGGTAAGGGGACCTAAGTAGCCAAAAATATCTTTAAAAAGAAGAATGAAGTTGGAGGACTCTCACTTCCTGACTTTAAAGCATATTACTTAGCTACAGTGCTAAAAACAACATGGTATGGGCATAAAGACAGAAAGATTAACTAATGGAACCAAATAAGGAACTCAGAAACAGACCTTCACATCTATAGTCAAGTGATTTTGACAAATGCTGCCAAACACTCCCAGGTGGGCCAGAACAGTCTATTCAACAAATGGTGCTGGGAGAATGGATATCCATATCCAGAAAATAGAATGAGGATAGAGAAAGGAAAGCTGAGGGTTAAAGCAGGGCAGAATTGCTAAAAAATGTAATGTGGGACTTTATAACATAGTGAAACCTCATGTGAAATATGAATATGGGTACTATTGCATATATAAGATTGTTTTTTACAAAATATAAACACAAACTAAAGAGATGGAAACAGAACAAGTTATATATGGCAGGGGAAGCATAGACGGATTGAGAAGTGATGAGTTTTGGTGTTTTTTTTTAACAAATCAATTTTATTGGTACATATTAATAAAGCATAAATCCATCCAAAGTGTACAATCAGTGGTATTTGTTGTAATCACATATTTGTGCAATTATCACTTCAATCATTCTTAGAGCATTTTCATTATTCCAATAATAAACAAAAAACAAAACTCATCAGCAATCTCTCTATGCTTCCCCTGCCATATATAGCTGCTATTCTTTTTCCTTCTCTCTATATTTGTAATTATATTTTGCAAAAACAGTCTTATATATGCAATATCACCGATATTCATGTTTTACATGAGGTATTGCTATCATATACAGCACCATGTTACAGTTTTTAGCTTTCCTTCTAGTAATATACATGACCTTAGACTTTCCCTTTTAGTCATACCCATACAATAGCACTGCTAATTACAAACACCATGATATGCTTTCACTATTTCTATTCATTTTCAAAGATTTACAAACAACGTTTTTACAAATTCTACACAGATTAAACCTCAGCTTTTCGTTCTCTAACCTCATTTTCTGGTGACCTATATTCTAATTATTAACTCCATGAGCTTACACAATATATTTAGTTCATAATATTGCAATCACTCAGTATTTGATGAGTTTTTGGTGGTTTATTATTATTATTATTATTGGAATAATGAAAATGCTCCAATAATGATTGAAGTGATAAATCAACATCTATGCGATTATACCAAATACCATTGATTGTACCCTTTGGATGGATTTATGCTTTATTAAAATGTATCAATAAAATTGATTTGTTAAAAAAAAAAAGTATGACCCATGGGTAACATATCAAGTCAAGACATTAAGTATAAAGGTATTAATAAGACATTTTCAAACACATAAGACGTAAGAAATCACTGATTCATGGGCTTGGGCAAAATATCAACCAAGTATGAGGGTCACACTGAAAGGCTCAAAATTTTATCTCCCTGAGATAAGTTTCATCTACCCATTCTTAGGAAGACACTGAAGGATGTGCTCCCCCAAAATGAGAAAAACCAAGAAAGAAGACATTAAGAAGAGGAAGGCCTAGGAAACAGAGGATTTAACACAGACAAGAAAATAAATCAACTTTTAGAATAACAGCTGTGTAGGAAGTCTACCAAATACTTAGATTAGAACAGGAGGGTAGAGCCTCCAGGAATATGCCTCCTGGGAAGAAAGTGAAGCTGCTGAAATACCTGATGTATTTGACAACTGTATGAGTATGGACTGTGTTCAGCTATAATATTAGAATATTTGAGTTATGGCTTTATCTGGAATTTTTTTTAAATGCCCTGTTCTAAAAATACAACTATAACTACTGAAAAAAATTTTTCTTTTTATCAAATAACAAGGAATTTCAAGTTAGGCAACACCATAATGAGAACAGTAGCTAAATTTCTTTGTTTTTACTGCTCAATCCACTCTCAGAGTGTGGCTTAATCCTCATGCTTGCAAAATGGCTGTTGTACCTCTAGTCTTCATACATGCATTCCAGAAAGGAATAGACAAACGGCAAGGAGTAAAATATGTAACCAGTTAAGCCTGTCAGTAAACAAGTTTTCTTAGAATCCCAGCTAGCAGAATTACACATACCCACTTCTGTCTGAATCCAAGGGATTCTGGTGTGGTTGATAATTTTTAACTGGGCACACTACAAGTTAAACAAAATGGACTGTGGATACTGGGTAGATACTATAAGTATGTCTCTCAAAAACTGCTTATAATATCATATTTGAAGAGTATTTAATATGCTGATGGAGAATTTGGAATGCTTTATAATAGGACATGAAAAACTAAACGAATTAAAACTGAGAAAACATTTGATTCCAGGAAGAAACAGAAGTTCCAGAAGAAAAGAGATCAGGGAAGCAGCTGTGGCTCAATTGGTTAGGCTCCCATCTACCATATGGGAGACCCCAGGTTCAATTCCCGGGGCATCCTGGTGAAGGCAAGCTGGCCGGTCCACGTGGCGCGGACAAGATGACCCAACAAAGGGAGACAAGCAGACACAGAAAAACGCACAGCAAATGGACACAACAAGCACAAGTGGCAAAGTGGGGGAGGTAGATAAATAAATAAAATAAATCTTTAAAAAAAAGAGATAAAATGTTACTCTGCAGCATAAATAACAGTCTCGAAGTCATAATAAGATAAACAATACACATGGATAAAACATCCTAATATCATTATATTACAAAGAAGGAAGAGGGAACATGGACGCATGAAGTAATATAAGAATGCCAAGTTCTCCATTTCTGTAATAGGAAGTCAATATATAAATCCTAAATTTGATAAATGAAGAAAAAGCAATATACGAATACTACTAAGAAATGGAGAAAGATAAATACAGGCACATATGCACACACACCAAGCCAAAAGAATCTGAGGGTGCTAATTCAAACATGGGGAAGAATGGGACAGGAAAATGTGTTGTTTCTTATAAACCTTGTAGTTTTATTTGACTTTTTCTTTTAACTACATATGTTAGATAAAATTTAAAATACATACATTTTTAAATGAAACATCATTGGTTAAAAACCCCATCAATAAAAACTATGAACAACAAAAAGAATAAGGAATCTTTAGGAAAAGTACTTCAATCCAATTTATTGGGGACATTAGGAGTAGAGAGGAAACCTCGTTTCACCACGCAGCCAATTGTCTGACTTTAAACTGTACATTGAATCCATCATCTACCCTAATACTTCTCAATGTTACCTGAAAGTACCAAATAAATAAGTAAATAAAAATAAATAAATAAATAATAAAACCTCTCTTTCTTTTGCATTGTAAAGCATGGATTAATAATTCCTCACTATTCTGATTTAAAAAAAAAAAACATTCCAAAGAATAGTATGACTCAAGAATAGTCCATTTGTAAGATATACTACAAAATTAATTTTTTAAATTAATTAATTTTTTTAAGATACATCAATTACATAAATGTTACACAAAAATTTTAGGGGTACCCATATGCCCCACCTCCCACAACTTCCCACATATATATCCTTCATCAGTGTGGCACATTCTTTTTATTTTAAAAATAAAATTAACACAATAAAAATCAGGGAAATGAATATCAAAACCACTTCACATCCACTAGGACGGCTTTTTTTTTTTTAAGTGTTGGCAAACAT